>PVJL010002282.1:0-207084 GCA_004026885.1 Lyroderma lyra
TAAAAAAAAAATTGCCAACAGAAAAAAAAAAAAAGAAATTAAATAATAAAATAATAATTACATCCAAGAAAGTAACATATGTATATTAAAGGAGAAAAAATAATCATGGTATACTACTTGGTTTAACAAGAAATTATAATTGCATAATCATAAAAATATAAATAAAATTTTTACTTAACCAAATAAAGAATAGATTTCTATTTAACACAAAAAATTGATGACTATAGTAGAAAAATGGGAAGAGACAAATAATAATTGATTGCTCCACTCTAATAAAAGAATGTCAATAAATAATGTCTCAAATTTAAAGTTTAAGCAATAGAAGTCTAAGTGTGTTGTCTAGAAAGTGTGTGGATTAGAGAACTAAAAGAAACAGCCTCAAGAATTGAAAGTGGGTACCTCTGGCACTGCAACTATGAGATTGGGAGAATGGAGCAGGAGACTGAAGTTGTCTGATGCAAATATGCTTGCATTAATTGAATTCTTCATAGTATGCATGCAATAAATTAATAAAAATAAAGTTAATTGGAAGTAACATGAATTACACATTTAACTGATGTCCATGATTATTTACAATTTTATTTTGTTGAGGTTTTTAATTGTGTACATGAAAATATCTCAAGAAATTTTTCAGTGAGGAATACAATTTTTCTATCTGTATGCTTTCTTGTCTGAACAATTCTGTGTCCTTCAGAAGAGAACAAATTAACTAGACAAACTTACAGAGATTTTATTTTGAGGGATTAATGTTTGAGAAGTTTGAAATCAAATTGATTTTTGTAATTTGAAGGTAACCTGTTTTTGTTTGCTGGCTTGTGTGTTTGTTCATCACATATTGGTCTGAATATTTTTGTTCTCTTTAAAACCCTTGACATTCAGAAATGTGTCCTTCCTGTACATATGTACTACTTACCTACTTTTCATTGACTTTCTTTAGCATTTAGTAAGCTTTGAAAAGATGCAAACTAAAGACGAGCACAAGAGTGGCACTCTTTCTTGTTTTCCAAGCCAAGGTATATTTCTAATTATTTTAATTGTTTATGGTGATCACAAGTAAGACGCAGAAAGGGATAGATGCCTGTGGATTTTTCAGCATCTTATCCATAAATACTCATATGTGAAAACTTAATTTTTCTTACTGCCAGTCTTGACTTGCTGACCATTAATTGCCTGAAGTATAAAGCTAGTTATGAAAGAAATGCACTTCCCAAGTGCTAAAGTAGGATTCCCTGTGCTGGGCTTTGATCCCTTTCCACCCCCTCACAGTTACCTTAGCCCTCAGGGATATTTTCGCCTCTCTCCTTCTTCATCTCCTCTGTCCTTTCAGGGTACAAACATGCACAAATTACCCTTTTTCCAGCACCTTGGCAAGAAGTAACTGTACTACTTAAATGAAATCTATAGTGACTGTTTCTATAAAAAAAACAATAGTTTTGAAAGAAAACACTTTAAAAAGTACTCCTAATTTATCTTTTTGGTGAAATTGTAAAAACTAGATTTAATTACACAAAGACAGATATGAACCCATAAAATTATGTACATATATACTGGTAATAATTTGAGACATCATGGAAAACAAGTAGAATATTTGATAAAAATGAGAGAACTACCATCATGTTAAAATGTAAAAAAGAATTACCCTAAGAACTACAATTCTATAAGCTTAATTTTAGTATCAGGAAAATGCTAACAATGCAGTAAAATTCTTATTAATTCTTAACACAGGGGACCAGAGAAAGAAAAAAAAAATACAGAATTGCAATTAACTTGCTTGAGATTATCTAAAATTTTTTTATTAAAGTAACAGAGCATCTAGATATCTGGGGACTAACAATCTTCTTGCTATCCTAAATAAACCAATATTGGATTAATAAGGTTTTCTATTAACACAAAAGCAAAGTTGCAAATCTATGGAAGAAAGTGGCATGCTGGGCAACATGGCTTTTCAAAGAAAAAAATCTGAATTTTTGATAGGCCTAAATCATTGTACAGTTCTATCCAAACTACCTCATAGCAAAATAAAAAATTTAAATGCAACTATTTTTATTATTTAGAAAACACCTCTCCTGGTGAAGAGTTTTGTAGCAATTAGGAGTGATATTCTTAACCAAAAAATTTTGCTGAGAATCTTATAATGACATTCAATAAATATGCTTGAGAGAGACAGCCAAAAGATGAAAAAAAAAAAACAACAAAAGTGCTCATTGGGTAAAAATGCATGCCTGATCAAGAATGGTAGGAGGGGCACCAAACAAAATAGAGGAAACGGAGTAACTTTAACATAGGATGATTGTTAGAGGTTAATATTTCATACTACCTGATTCTCAAAATCTTGCATAAGTGCCTCCTTATAATACACTAAAAAATTGTTGGGGTATTCTTGTTAGCCCATGGAAGGATAAAATATAATAAAAAAATTAAAAGTAAAGTCATAAAATAAAATTAAAATAAATCATTTTTATGTGGATGAAAAATAAGCTATAACACACTGGAATCATAAGAGTAGATTAAATTAATAAATATTGGAAAATTAGAGTGAGATCAATAAGAGAAATTCCTTAAAATGTATAGGGACATTCACAAGTTGGTTTAAGTTTAAAGATTTGGAAGCTATAGGTTAAAATATGAATTTTATATATGTATGCTATTACCAGTAGAATTAAAAATAGAATCTCTATCTTCCAACATGTTAGAGAGGCTTAAATAAAATAAGTGATGTTCTATTACTCTGCACCACTCAAGACAGTAGCCACTAGCCACGTTTGGCTGCTGAGCACTTGAAATGTAGCAAGTTCAAATAGATTGCTAAGAGTATAAAATATGTACTGGATTTCGAAGACTTGGTACAAAAAATAATGTGTAATATCTTATATATAATTTGTATATAAATAATATGATTAAAAATATTTTAGATATACTGGGTTGAATAAAATAAATTAAGATTCATTTCACCAATTTCATAGTCTTACTATATGATTTGGCAATCATGAGCCTTAGAATTTACTTAACTGAATCAAAAACTTATATCCACATAAGAACCTGAACACAGATATTTATAAGCCCATTCATAATTTCCAAAAACTGGAAACAATCAAGATTATCTTCAATAGGCATGTGGGTAAACAAATTGGTGCATCCATGTGATGAAATAATGTTCAGCAGTGAAAAACAAACTATCAATTTGTGGAACAACCTTGAATGCATATTGCTAAATGAATGATGACAATAAGAAGAGGCTTTGAAATGTCTGATTCCTATTATATGACATTCTAAAAGAGACAAAATATTCACATTATACACATAGGAAATCCATAGAACTTTATAGGACAAAGAGAAAGCTTTAATGTAAAAAAAAATTTTTTTTGCAACTTCTAGTCAGGGGATCCCGGCATGGAATGTACACCAACAAAAATATTTAATTATATTACAAGTATATGAAACAACCCCTCACTGAAGGAGATGAGGGAAGGAGGTGTTGGTCTAAGTGACTTCAGAAAGGACTGGAGCCTGTCAACTAAAGAAGATAAAAAAGAAAACAAACAATGCCAACCTACACTGTACTCTTGTTTATAAAGTTGTTTTCCATGTATTAACAGGTTTCTCATTAAAATTTAGTATGAGTTTATATATAAAGCAAGAAGAGAAAGCTTGAATAAATCATTTGGTAATTGATTACCTGGAGACACCAATATGAATCAATATAGATACAGAGGACTACATATAAAAGGATTTATGAGCATTGTACATGAATGTGTTAGTAAACCCACACATACATCCTTGTTCTGTCAGCTGAGAGGGCCTAGAAGGAAAGACATCCCACTAGCAATGAACATGTTCTTGGTTTCTAATACCATTCTCCAATAAAAGGAACCTGGGCACCTTGAAGAATGGTTGATTCTGGAACTGAGACAGGAAATATACAAAATGAACCTAGAACATATTGTACCCAAAAGGTAAGGGAGTACTCAAAACACAATAAATAAACCCCCCACATTTCTGGTATATTTCAAACAACACAGAAGTCAACTGAAAGAGCTTCCAAAGTCCAAACCAAGGATATTTGTGAGCAATAGTGTAAATAAAATAGTATCAGATTAATAGTCCAAAGTATAAAGTAAATATCCATGAATCTACACGAATGTAAATAAATAAATGAATAAATAAATGGAGAGAAAAGACAAACCCTTCATGCAAAAGAATTCCTAGTAATTCACACAGTTACCCCACTACCAAGGAGGCGGAGCATATCTCTCCATTCTAAGTGTAGGCTGTATGTAGTCTTTCGTACAAAACAAAATAGAAAAAAAAAAAAAAAAACCAACAACAAAACAGTATGAAAAGGTAGTAAAAGAGTAATTTTACAGTGGAGAAATTTGACATAAACTACCTCAGCTAGATGACTAAGTTCAACATAAATAGTGATGTTATGTTGATAGTACGTACCATTGGTATGATATGGTCTTAAACATGGCACTTTACCTTTGTGATATTCCTCCCCAAAATATATTAATGCAGTGTAATCATGAGAAAAACATTAGACAAATCCCAAAAGAGAGACATTCTATAAAATACTTGCCCAGTATTCCTCAAAACCATCATGGTTATCAAAAACAAAGAAAGTTTAAAACACTACAGCAGCCAAAACTCATCTCAAAAGAAATGACAACTAAATGTGACATGGCATCCTAAATGAGATCCTAGAGTAGAAAAATTATATTAGATGAAAATCTAAGAAAAGTTGAATATAGATTTTCATTAATAATAACATATTGGTATATTAATAATATATTGAAAATGATATAATATATTGGCAATAATATAATAATATATTGGTAATATTTATTATTGCCATTCTTACATATTATATAATATATTTTATAGATTGTATATATAATATTGGTAATTATATATCAATAATATATTAATATAATAATACTTGGTAATTATATAATAATATATTGCATATCGATATTGGTTCATTAATGGAAAAATTTTACCATATTAATGCACAATTATAATAGAGGAAAGTGGATGCAAGTTATTCTCTGTACCACTTTGCAATTGTTCTGTAAATCTAAAACTGTTCTAAGCAACAAAGTTTTTATAAAAAATAATTAGAAGAACACTTCATAAATTATATGTGTCTAACGACTATGCTAAACATCTGAAACTAATATAAAATAATATTGAATGTTAACTATAATTAAAAAAACAGGGGATATAAAGTATAGCATAGGAAATATAGCCAATAATATTGTAATAACTAGGTACAGTGTCAGATGGATAACAGACATATCACTTTGTGAAGTATACGTGTGTGTGTGTGTGTGTATATACACACACACACACATAATCACTGGTGTTTTGTACACCTGCAACTAATAAAAAAAGAATAAAAACAATGGCTGTATGGAATCATTTTCAGGAAATAGTAATCAAGAAAGCAATGTACAGAAGAGTATGTGTAGCGTGCTACTTTTCATGAAAGCAAGGTGGTGAAATGTAAGTGCATGGGTATGACTGCATGTGTGCATGCATGTGTGCGTGTGTGCATGTGTGTGTGTGCATGGGTACTCGTGTGTGTGTGCACACGTGTGTGTGTGCATGTGTGTGCGTGTGTGTGTGTGTACATACCCACTTTTTCATAAAGAAACAATGAGATGAGAAATCAAGAACTAATAAAATTGCTGATCTATAGTAAAAAGACAGAATGGGAGAAGGTTTGGGGCATAGTTATCAAAGTTAGACTTCTCTTAATATATCTTATTTTATACATTTGATTTTATAACTATGTAAATATTTTGCATAATTTTAAAATAAAATTAAAATTTTGAAAAGCAACACAATTTCTGAAATCAAAAACAAGCTGGAACAAATGAATCTAACCATCCATTACATAGTTGGCATTACCATATAGGGAATTATTCCAAGTGAAGAGAAGTATTTCAAGAGAAGAATTT
Source organism: Lyroderma lyra (assembly GCA_004026885.1). NCBI lineage: Eukaryota > Metazoa > Chordata > Mammalia > Chiroptera > Megadermatidae > Lyroderma > Lyroderma lyra. Next base: position 5,961 of record PVJL010002282.1, read on the forward strand.
TGAAACACACAGTATTTGGGCTGCACATTCCTAGTGAGAATTGCTCTAAAAACAAAATAACCACAAAGATACCTAAACTGCATTTATTTATCTTATCTTGATAATATTGGTTTAGTCATTTTCAAACAGAGAGAGAATGTTCTATAGGATTTAAAGATCCTTTTGCTGGTGGGACACACAAAACAATGACACACAGATGAAAAACAGAATTCCTTTTTATTTACAGCTCAGAACAAGAGAAGGCTGACACACAGACCACATGAGGATTACACGAGGGACAAGATAACTCCAAGAGCTGTAGGGGGCAGTTTATGTATCACAAGCTGGGTGGGTTTAGCTAAGTTTCACAGGTTTCTTCTTCATTGGCTAATTTGAATAATTTCCCAGGTTTCTTGCCATAGGGGGAGTCCCTTGTTATTTAATACCTGGTTCTAGGATGATCAGGATGAGTGTAGTTATCCCAGAGTGTGAGGGTTCTATAAGGGAAGTGATTGGAGGTGAAGTTAATTAGCTCAAGGAAAAGAAATGACTGGCCTCTAAACAGGGTCTCAAAACTGATTTAGAATACTATTAGGTCTCTCCTCTCATCTCCTCCTCTCTCCACTCCTCTCCTCTCCTCTCTTCTCCATTCCTCTCCACTCCTCTCCTTTCCTCCATGTTGAGGACACAGCTGGGAGATAGCACTCTACAACCCAGAAAGAGAGTACCCGCCGTAATCTGACTATACTGGAACCCTGACCTTGGACTTCCAGCCTCCAGAACTGTCAAAAAATAAGTGTCTATGTTTGTTACCAGTCTATGGTATTTTGTTAGAAGCCCTAGCTAATTTAGATACCCATTATCTCATGGCTCCATTATCTTCAATTTCTCCCTTCTTTGTCATCTAATCACATCACCAGGCTACATGGCTACAGGCTTTCTAGATGCCCTTGTATTTGATCCACAAGATGCCCTAGGTCTCTATCCTCCCCGAAACCTCCAACAAAATTGAATATGTCCTCCTCAGGTGTGCTCTATCTTCTATAAATCAAGATTTTAAAAAATCAGGAGAGGCATTATCATTTAACAAATCAATTAAAAGCATAGGCTTTGTGACCAGCATGGTAGGGTTTAAGTCCCAAGTCTATCATCTTTTTAACTACTTGATCTAAAGCAAGTAATTCAACCTACCTGAGTCCCAGTTAAAAAAAGTATTGGTAAAGAAAATACTACATTTAGATAGATGATATATAGATACATACATACATAGTACATACATATATATATACATAGTGATAGAAAGATGAATGATAAGAGTGAGAAGTGAGCAAATATTATTATTAGTATCATGAGGATCAAATATTGTCAGGATGAGAGAAAAGATACACAAATATTACATTAATTCAAATAGGGATAATAAAAACTATAAGCAGAAAGTCTTGATTTAATTTCCCATTGTAAAAATTACGTGTTTTCTAGTTTTGTCAAATGAAAAGGACTAAAAGCAATGGCAACTCAGTAGCAATTAGGACCCCCAGTGCCCATATTATGATTTTTAAATCCCATTAATTGAAAGGATTCAGGATTTCCAGGAAAAAATAACTGAGTCTATATTTGGGGCAGGAAATGTAAATATGTAGGATGTGGACATGTTATTTCTTGAAAGCAAGAAAATTATCAAAGACTACTAGAATCATTTCAAAGAGACACAGGAGTCAAATTTAAAGGGCCTGTATTAACCAAAGCTAAGAATATTTGAGTTTACAGTTATACTAAAAATATTATCAATCACCACTAAAGGTAATTATTATTTTGAAAAATAGTAAGGACAAAGACTCAAACATTTTCCTGCATTTCATGAACAAAATTTTAATGCAACCAAAGAATTAATCAGAGACAGTAATCTCTACATAAGAACCTGAGCTAATAAAAGCAGAACTAATAAAATTTTAAAAGTCACCACTTTGCAACCCTTAATTAAATAATAAATTCAGTCATTTATTATCAATAGCTGCTTGAAACTATCAGTTGAAATGTTGTTGGAGGAACTGAATGGAGGGAACAGACCAGCAAAACTAGTGACATTGACCAATCTTGGCATCACTGAAAGTACACTCATCGAATATCATGTGCCTCCTGATGGAATGTAAAAGAAATAACATCATCAACAACAACAAGAAAAATTAACTTGAACTTCACCATGCTTCTAGATCTAACTACTACCTTACAGGAAATTGGATGAATATAAGGTTATAGGGGACTATGAGAGAGCAATCAATCAAATCCAAAATGTGAGAAATTTCATAAAATGGCTTTTTTAACAACATTCATGTGGTAACATAAAGGGAGGTCAAGCTATTATGATTAAAACAAATATAAATATATCAAGCAAATGTAAAATGTGAACCATAATTAGATATTAATTCACATAAACCAATTATAGAGACATTTTTGAGATAATTGGGAAAGGTAATCATAATTGAATACTAGATAATGTTAAGAAATTATTTCAAAAGATTGGTGAATATGATATCGATATCATGCTTATGATTTTTAATCTAATATGTATTAGAAATTTATATGGAAATATTTATGTGTCAGATAAGATGCCTGTGACATACTTTAATAATGCCTAGCAAACTCAAATGGAAGGGTGAAAGATGATATAAACAGACAAGTGTTTAATATCACATAGTCATCTGCAACAAGAATGTTCAGTAATCCAAAGCAAAAAATGGTAGAATGTTGATAACTACTGAAGCTGTGTAAAGTATTTATAAAGATTCATTTTGAATTTTCTTGTATATGAGGGCTGTCCAGAAGGTATCCAGCCATGAACTATGACAAATAGAGGCATTTATGGCTGTTTTTTCATTTTATTTTTTTCCAGATAGCCCTCATATATCCCTATACAAACTCCTGAAAAATTTTCAAGGCTAAATTTTTTTGTGTGTACAAGTAGTTTTAAAATAAAACCAATATAGATGCTCTACTCTTGGCAGATTCAATAACAAATGTTTTTCAAAATAACAACTTTTCTTATTCAATACTCTCATCCCACATATCCAAAACAGGAAAAACAAACAAAAAATATATAAATGTAAAATCTTCCCATTGCTTCCACATGTGCAAAATATTTCTCTATTTTCTTCACAGTGCCATGGGAAGCAAAACTTCCAGATACAAATTTCTGTATTAGTCAGTTTTGCTAGGTTAGGTTGTGTAAAAAATAGTATCCCCCCCCAAAAAAAATATTTAGTGACTTACAACTGAGATTTATTTCTTAATCACATTACATATAGGTGGCTTATAAATTGCTCTGTTGGAGGTGAGTTGGGATATGTTTTACAAGTCTTCGTTCTAGGGTCTGGCAGAAAAAGCATCTCCTAATTGAAGCATGCTATTCTCATGGCTGAGGGGAAATCCACAAGAAGTTGAATTGAACCACAAAATTTTCTTTAAAACATTTGCTTGATAATAGTATGGCACTATACCTCTATTCTACTAGTCAAAATTAGTCACTCAACAAAGCCTGAGAATAGGGTGGAGAAATATACTTCATCCACAATGGGGGACAGGGTACAATAAAATGGTCTCCCACAGAGAATTATCCACATAGAACATCATTCTCTCCATGTTATGACCCACCAAATTGTTCTTAGCCAACATTTACCTGGCCTCTTGACTGTTAAAGCGGTTTAGATTCACCAGCAGGTATGGCCCTTCTGGCAAAAGCGTAGCTTCAAGATGACTGGACTAGGAATGTTCCAGAAACTGTCTCAGTATCCTAGGAGCACATTTCACCTTTAACAACCAAGCTAATGCTCAGTCAGGTAAATCCAGTGATCCATCTAATTTACATCCTCATGGTGACAGTAGACCAGGAATGTTATATATTCCCAGTAACTAAAATCTGGACAGGTTACTCTTGTCTATTAATGAATTTCAGTAACTTGAATCTTGGGGTAGAAAGGGGTTTCTCAATTCCTCCCTTACCAGAAAGTTCCTATATTATTATTATTATTATTATTATTATTATTATTTAAAATACCCCACATACTCTATCCCCACAATAAGCACTCTTCATGCTGAATATGCCTTTTTACACACCAAAAAATTCATTCTCCTCCCATCTAAACTCACTAATTTAACAAAAAAGCAAAATCATTAACATTAATAAAATGAAATATTAAATTCAAGTAAACATGTAAAAAGAATAGTTATTATATATTAATAAAATTGGTAAACTTCCGAAGAAAGAGTAATAGACTTTTATGTGCTGAATAATAGAATAAAAATACATAAAGCAAAAATGTTAGAGACAGTTACTATGGCAGATCTTAATGCAACTATCTCTTTTGCTAGATCAATGAACAAGAAGTTTGAAATAAATTGATGAGTAATAATATAATTTAAAAAGTTACTATCAGGTAAATTTGAATTTTTTAATCCTACAGTTTTTAGACTTTGTTGTCAAGAATCATAGGACATATATAATAATTGATAAGTATCCAAACTCTCTTATTCAAAAAAGGAACAAAGTAAACAGATTTAGTTCTTTATGCACTATAGAGTTGAGTTATAAATTAGTAAGAAATATTTTTTTAAACTCAAATTAATGAAATTTAAATTTTTTTTCCAAATTACTATTGAATCAAAGAGGAAAATCAAATCATAAACTATTTAGGAAATGGTAAAACAGAACATTGCTTATTAAAATATGGGGTGGGGTTCCAATATTGATTTTGCCTTTCTTCCTATTTATTTAGAAAGTCAGAAAGCTGGAGACCACATTTTCCAGCCTTCTTTGTCACTGGATTTGGCCATATCACTATGGTCTGCCCAATGGGATTAAAAGAAATAATTTGTGCAATTTCCAGGTCATCGTCATATTTAGATGAAGTCACTTATGTGGCCTAGATCTAGGAGTTGTATTGTTTTGGTTCTGACTGTGCAGATGACAATACTACAGGAAAGACAGAATAAGAAGACAAAAGAAACTTAGGACCCTAAACAATGCTGTAAAGCAGAGCCACTTAATGGTTTCAATTTATCTGGACTATCTTTTTGGAGATAACTACATTACTACCTTGCTTGCGCCATCGTATTCTGGGCCCTGCATGTTATAGCAACTTAGCCTTCCTTCTCACTAAGGAGCCATGTGGCCAAAACTATTATTCCAATTTCATAGTGTGAAATTTGTTTATAAATAATTATAGAAAAATGAAAATAAGTAAGCCCTACCAAAAGAAAAATAGAAAAAGAGCACAATCAATAGAATAACTAAAAAAAGAGATGAAGTCAGAAAATATTGAATTAGAGAAACAGAAGAACAGAAGTGGTAAACAAATAAAGTAAAATAGACAAACATCACAAATCAAATTAATTATATGGTCTGTTAGCAGAGTTCCATTTTTTTATAATGAGTTTATTATGAGAAAGATGAAAAGACCTGATGGTTTCAGTAAGATGCAGACTAAACCTAGTTTGAATGCCATGTCCACCAGAGAAATGTGGTATCTTTCTTCTTGAAACCCCGACAGAGCCACAACTTCTGCAATATGTGCAAGAACCTCTGTTTTGGGCAGCAGCATTGAAGGGCATCATCATATCCTGGTGAAGACACATTAAACCTGGGATAGCTCTGGAGATAAGTGCAGTGGACACACACACACTAATAAGTCCTGATTATTTCAATGGCCTTATTTAGAGTCACTGTTCAGAGAAGTAAAAATCTAGTGTCATGGACAATTTGTTGCAATGCCAGGCCAAATTAAGCCTTAGTAAGTGTGAATATCTCAGCCTGTATGGTAGTATAATCAGCATTAGAAGAAACCACAGCTATCTTTCATTATAAGTTTGCTTTAAATGGACCCTTTTGCCCCTTTTGAATGACTCATGTTCATGATATAGAAAGTTGTGCCTAGAAAAGAGTCATTAGGACATAGCACTCAAAAATAAACTTTGTTTTTACTATCTCTTCCTCTGACACATTTGAGAAATAGAGCCAATGCTACCATTTTGTAGACCACAACAGAATTCCACTCTATCACAAAAAGAAATGAATTTATCAATCGAATTTAAGACCACAGAAGCTTTGCTAGGCATTCCTCTCAGACATGAAGAAGTAGGAAAAAAATTAAAAAGATAAAGAAAGCATGCTCCTACTAACTCCCTGAAATCTGTCTTTTGTCTGAATTCAAATATGTTGTAAAGAATTATCCTAGACACAAAAAGGCCATAATGAGGACATCAACTACTTGATGATGAAGCCATAAAGCTTGTGTCAGCATTTTATGAAATTACAAGATTAATCTTCTATGAAGAAATGACAGGATAGGTAGATAGAAGAGAGACAATGAAACCCCTTTTGACTTTAGCAAAGCTTTACATTCTTTACTTCATTACACCATTATGAATTCAATGAGAAATTATGGCCCAGACTGCCTAATTGCTAGTTGGAGGGTCATTCAGAATAAATGTCCTCCATAAGAGTAATATTGCCCAGAGGGGACATAACAAGCAGTGTTCTGCCTGAATGAATACTGGGACCAATTTTTTTAAAAAGTTCATCAGTGTCCTCGATAATGGGAAAAAAACATTGTAGGTTGGTAGTGATATTTAGCAACATTCAGGTTAGAATGAGAATTCAAAATGATATTGGCAATAAACACAATGGATTTCAACATGTATGAGCCTTGAGAGTAGGTAAGTTACTATTAGAAAGAATAAAGAATGAGAGGAGAGGCAAAGATATAACACTGGTGAAAAAGTGAAAAAAGGTGAAATCAAAGGCAACAGGACAGATCATTGCATGCATTTCACATGAACACTTTCTGGCTTTTAAAAAGTCATTTGTCTGAAGACATTAAATATTCTTCCTGAAATCATTCTCCTGTGCTCTTGATTTTTGTTAATAGAATCAGCATTGTTTTTATTACTCTGCATGTAATTTTTGGTGCTCTTGTCCTAATAGTCCTCTGTCTTTACTCATTTTTACTTTAGATTCCCTCTCAACCATTTCTTCTATTTTCGTGTTCCCCATCCTGGTCCTCATCCCCATGATCCTCAATATCTCATGCCTGTAGCATTGCCATGACCTAATGCACTAATTATTTCAATTTTGAGGCTATTGTAAATGCTAGTTTTTATTTCCATTTTCAATTGCAAACAGATAAGAATGCAACTGATTTTTTATATTGACCTTATTTCTTGCAGTCATGCTCAACTTGGTTATCAATTCTGTAGTATTTTTTTTTGTTTGTTTGTTTGGTTGGTTTTTTTTTTTTGAGATTCCGTGGGACTTTATACTAGAAAAGCAAGTTGTGAATGAATGCAGTATTTTTTTCTATCCCATTCAAATATCTTTTTTCTTCCTTATTGAACTATATCTCTTATTTTTATAGCTAGACTTCCCACTATAATGATGCAAAAAAGTGGTGAGATGAGCTATCATTGCCTTGTTCCTGCCTTAAATGGAAAGCAATCGGTCTTTAGCCGTAAAATATCACATTAGCTGTAAGTTTCTGTGGTCGACCCATGTCAGATGGAGAAAGATCTCTTTATAAGCCTCCTGAGAGTTTTTACCAGGTATAGATGTCGAGTTTTGGCAAATGTTCTTTCTTTTATAAATTATGTTTTTTGGCTTTTTAATCTTTTTGGTCTGTTGATATGATGATTGCTTTTCAAGTTCTATACCAATCTTGCATTCCTGGGATAAACCCCACCTAAATATAAAATGTCATCATTTTTCTATATCATTGCACTGAATTGACTAAAATTTTTAAAAATTTATATTTATGTTTATAATGGTTGTTGGTCTGTTATTTTTAACTCTGGTAGTATCTTTGTTACTATCTTTGGCTTTGGTAGCAGTATAATGGTGACCTCATAAAATGAGTTGGAATGTAAATCTTCCCCTTTAATTTTCAAAATTGGTATTATTTCTTCATTAAATGCATGGTATAATTTCATAGTGAAGCCACTGGCCTTGAAGTTTTCTTTGTGGGAAGGTTGCTAAACACAAATTCAACAATTTCTTTAATAAATATGCCAACTCAGGTTTGGTAGTTTCTATCATCAAATAATTTTTCTATTATCTCTGAGTTCAAATTATTGGCATAATTTTATTCTCAATTTTCACTTATCTTTTTAATATATATAAAATCTTTAGTTTTGTCACCTTTCTAATTAATAATTTGTGTCTTTCTTTTTTATTCCTGATCAATCTGGCTAGTTTGGTGAGCTGTGTTTCTCTGATATTAATACATATAATATTCTGTAACTTAGAACTAAAGGGAAATGTATTACAGATAAAGATCATATTTTAAATGATTAATTGGTAAATATAACCCAAGAGCCACAATTTTAAGTATATTTGTACCTAATAATGTATGAGGGCTATGAGGAAAGTATCCAACTATGTAATATGAAAGATAGAGGCATTTATGCCTGGACTTTTTCTGGACAGTCTTTGTAGTCTTAATGTATATAAAGCTAAAACTAACAAAATAAAATGGAAAACTATACAAAATTACAAATTCTCAATCAAGGAGGGAAAGTGCAACTCAGAGTAAGTAGTAGAATAAATAACAGAAAAAATAAAACAGTAGATATACAGAAAACCTGAACAACACCATTAATAAGTTGTACTTAAATAATCATACATGTACCCAGCAATTTCTGAATACATAGTTTTCTAAAGATCACATGATACAGTCATTATAACTGATTACAGGCTTGTCCATAAAGTAAATATGAATGATTTAGAAAGGCCTGAAATTAGTGTTTCTCTCATAGAGAAAGTCAATAACAAAAGATAACATGAATTTACCCATACTTTGGAAAATTAAGAAATAAATTTTAAACAATACATAAGTTAAACGAGACACCAAAATTAAAATATAAATGATTATAAATGAAATGTTAATTAAAATATGAAATCTCAAAACTTTTGGGGACTAGCTGAAGTTAGGCTTTAAAAAACATTAAAAACCTTTTAAAAAACTATGTTTTTAATCATCCATCTGCAAAAGTTTACAATAGAACACTAAAACCTAAACAAAGTTGAAAGGAGTGAATAATAAAATCAAGGAAAGATGTTAACATAGAACATGAACACACATAGAGAAGATTGACTAAATAGCCAAGAGATTAATTGAAATTGTCAATAAATTAATGAACTTTGAAGAAATAATTCCAATAAAAGAGGACATAGAAATAACCAATATCAAATTAAGATGATAGACAGGAGTTCCCTGGTGGTGTAGTGACTAAGGTTTCGGTGCTGTCAACACTGTGGCCTGGGTTCGATTCCCAGCCAGGGAACTTAAAAAAAAAGAAGACAGACAAATTACCATTGATCCTACAATCATTAAAAAGAACTACTTCAGGCCAGGATGACATAACAGGAACCATATTTATGTTCCCATGTGAAATAGCCAAGAAATATCTGAATCAATGTTTTGCAAGACATTCAGCTACCTTACACCTTAGCCTGTCCACTCCTATTTAACGAAAAGAAACAAATGAAAAAACAAACAAAAAAACGCCTATTTTTTCAAATAGCTGTATACAAATATTTATAGTAGTCTTACGTATAAGAACCAAAACTGAGAAAGAAGACAAAAGAGGTGAAACCCATCATTGTTAAAGCTCACTGCTTTGAGCATGTTTCCAGGCTACAGTGAAGTCAGGGAAACACATGCGGAGCTTGGTGGACTCCATGAGTTAAGGGAACAGAGTTGATTTTCCAAGGAAACCCAGGAAGCTTAGATCTCAGGACGAAGTACTAGAGAGGAAAGAGCAGCACAAAGGGAGAAATCCAAAGATTGCAATGAGGACAACTCAGGTACTCAGCAAATAGAAATTAAGGAAGACCTAAACAAATGAAGATATATATAATGTTCACAAGTGAAAAGACTTAATATTGTTATTTCAATTCTCCTCAAATTATCTATAGATACAACACAACCTCAGGGAAAATTCTATCAATATTTTTTGTAAAAATAGGCAATTGATTCTGAAATGCATATGGAAATGAAAAGGACCTAGAATATGCTGAACTTTGAAAAAGAAAACAAATTGGTAGACTAAAAGTAACTGAGTTTAAGATATGTTCAAAATATAGTAATCAAGACAATCTATCATAGGTATAAAGATAGACAAATAACTCAGTGAAACATAATACAGTATACAGAAAAGACCTACACATACACGAACAACAAATTTTAAAAAAGGTACAAAATAATTCCATACAGAAAGATAATCTTTTCAACGAATGGTTTTATAAAAACTGGATCATATTTTTAAAATATACTTTGATTCATATATCATTCCATATATAAAATTAACTAAAATGGCTCATAGACCTAAATGTAAAATCTAAAACTATAAAATGTTTATAAGAACACTTAGAAAAACCTTGTAATTTGAGATTTGGCAAATTCATAGAAGAACAGGTTGATAAATTAGACTTTATCAACTGTAGAACTCCTGCTATTTAAAAGACACTAAGAGAAGTAAAATACAAACTACTAAGTGGGAAAAATATTTGCAAATCATATATCTGACAAAATACTTGTGTACAGAATATATAAAGAACTCTCAAAACTCAACAATAAGGAAAAAAGCAGCACACATATTAAAATAGGTAAAGTATTTAAATAAACATTTCACTTAACAAGATATCACAAATAAGCACATAAAAAGATACTCAATATCATTAGTCATTAGGGAAATTAAAATTAAAATCAAATGAGCTACTACTATACTTTTTAGGGAAAACTAAAAAAAAAGCTAACCATACCAAGTGCTGGCAAAAATGTGATAGGACTATTGTTCAGAATGTAAAATGAGACAACTCCTTTGGAAAACACCTTGGCAGTTGCTGAAAAATGAAATAAACAGCTACTATATAATTCAGCTTTTTTACTCCTAGATACTTACCTAAGAGAAATGAAAACATGTGTTTACACAGGAACTTTTACATGAATGTCTATAGTAGTTTTGTAAGAGCCAAGAATTGGAAGCAACTCAAATGTTCATTAATAAGTATATAAATATCAGCGTAGTAGCTATGCTAATGGAATAATACTAACCAATAAAAAGGAATAAATTATTCAATGGAATAGTACTAAGGAATAAAGTGGATGAATTATTTGATATTCATGTTTACTGAAAAAAGTCACATAAAAGAGAGTATTGCTGTGTAGTGCCATTTATATAAAATTCTAGGAATTGCAAAATCATGTGTACTGACAGAAAACAGATCAATAGCTAACTGCATGTCCCTAAGGTGGAAAACGGATGTGAGAAATATATTCAAAGAGGCATGAGTAAACTTTTAATGGTGACAGATGCATTTTTTAAAATGTCAACTAGCTTTTTAAAAAGATAATAAGAGGATATCATGAATGACAACAAATTATGACTATAAACAACAAATTAAAATTTTTAAAAATTCTTAGAAAAAATAAGTTATCACAGATGACACAAGAATAAATAAGAATCTGAATTTTCATATAACTTAAAAATTGAATTTGTAATTAAAGACATACTGACAAAAACTCTAGGTTAATGTCTCCATTGGTGAATTCCATCATTTAAAAAAAAATGCAATGCCAAACACTAAATTTACAAATAATGGAAAAAGAAAAAGTAGTAACTCATTCTATGAGGCCAGAATAACCTTGAAAATAACTTAAAAAGAAGTACAAAAAAATGTATGGGCCAATCTCAATTATAAACACAGATGTACAAATTCTAAACAACATTAACTCACCAAATCTAGCAAAAACATTTTAAAAGGTATTATATCAGCATCAAATTATGTTTATTCCAGAAACAGAAGTTTGGTTTAATATTTGAAAATCAATCTATATAACTTACCACATGTTATGGACAGAATGTTTGTGTCCTGTCAAATTCATATGCTGAAATCTTAAGCCTCTATAAAATGACATTAGGAGATGGGGCCTTTGGGAGGTAATTAGGTCCTAAGAGTACAGCCTCCATTACTGGGATTTTAGTGTTTTTATAAAGAAATACCAGAGAGCTCTTTAGCCCTTTCTTCCAAGTGAGGACACAGTGAGATATTAATCTATGAAACAGGAAACAGGCCTTCACCAGTTATAGAATCTGTATCGTAGACTTCTCAGCCTCCAGAACTATGAGAAATGAAGGTCTATTGTTTAAGCCATCCAGCCTATGCATTATTGTTATAGTAGCCCAAATAGACTAAGACACCATAATAATAAAATAATGAAGAAAAAACCATAGGATTATATTTCTAAATGCTGAAAAAATGTGAAAATCTAAACCTATTCATAGTACAACTCTAAGCAAATTAGAAATAGGATGGCATTTCACTTATCTGAAAAAAAGAAATCTACAAAACCTCTATAGCAAATATCAAAGTCTGTGAAACTAAAAATTTTCCTCCAAAATTGAAATAAGGATGCCCACTATTATCCCTTCTATTCAATATTGTGTTGGAGGTTCTAATTAGTGCAATTAGGCAAGATAAAGAAATAAAGATATGAGGCTTAAAAAGAAAGAAAAACAGTGTCATTCCAGATGTATCTGACAGGGCTCTATACGTAAACAATCCAAAAGAATAAGCATCTCAACTGTAAGAATTAATACCTGAGTTTAGGGATGTGGCTGGACACCAAGTGAATATATTGTTTTTTACTACTCATTACCAACAGAGAATTAGAAAGTAAAATCTAAAACATAATACCATGTAATATCAAAAACACCAAATATCAATTAATGTATCTAATGAAAAGTATGTAAGACTCACAAAACTACCTAATATGATTGAGAGAATTGAGGAAAGGATATTAGGGCATACCATGCTAAAAAATTAGAAGACTCGAGTTGTAAAGACATAAATTTCACTAAGTTTTAGGAGTTTTGTGTGGACTCTTAAAAGCTGATTCTCCTTAAGAGGAAGAAGAAAATGCGAGACTTACTCCAATGAGATCATGAGTTACTGCAAAGGCCCAATAATTAAGTCCATATAGTATCCTTGTCATTCAGTAATTAAGTCAATATAAATTGGCTCAAGCTATGTCGGCTCTCTATTTTTATTTCATATTTTTTAATAAGACTGCTAAATTCCACACATACACACAAAAAATACCTATTGTGATTTGGGGAGGAATTTCACTGAATCTTTATTTCAATTTAAAGAGAACTGACATTTTTACATTAAATCTTCCTACCTATGGGTACCATATGTTTTCTGTATTTTGCATTTTCTGTCATGTGTTTAAGTAAGCTTTTGTCATTTTCTTTGTAGAGGTCATGCACCATTTTCTTGTTGTTATCAAATTTATTTATGAACTATCTATTTGCTCTCTTACAAAAATAAAAACAATTATATTAATCTTATATCAGGCAATCTAACTTTATCAGTCAGGGGCTTACAGTTAATAGACCCACTCTAGTTCACTCCCCAAAGAAAGGGATTTACTATAGAGAATTAAGTGCTTCTAAAATTGCAGGAAAGCCAAATGAGCTCTAGGCTGACCTTTCATCTGTGACACCCATTATAGCATCTTAGAACTGGCCTGCCAAGGGAACAAATAAGTCTGCCAGAAAATGAAAGTGGGAGAATCAAAAACTCAATGTTGAAGTGCAGACTCCAAGACCACAGCTCAGCTGAAACCCAGGCATCAGGAAGCTCATCTGTAGTGGTTGATCCAAGGTCACGCGTCCTTAGCCTCCAAGATGGAAACCTCTCATCAGCTACAAACAAGAGAGGGTCCAAACACTGGAATATTGTTACTGCCACTCCAGGAAACCGAATGCTTTTCCAACACTCACTGGCAGCAAGAATAATAGAAGCATGTTCTCTGCTTCATTTTCAGTTCTAAATATCTCTTATAGTGTCTGCTTGTATAAACCAGATCACATGTGGAACGTGAGCGGAAAGAGAATTTGATAAATGTAATCTTAGCATTTGTAGCTTCTAGTATCCAGGGAAGTCATGGTACAAAAGTTCGGAATAGCATTTAGAAAACGATTTACCATTCTGTATAAATTATGTTTAATTCTCATGATATAGCTAACTATTTGGGGGATTTTCTATATAGATCATACCACCCGCAAATAAATATACTTTTGTTTCATAGTTCTTATTCCTTTTAATCCTGTTCTTATCTTATTCATAGGCTAAGACCTCCGATAAAATCCTGACTATAATAAAAATGGCTCTAATGTAACAGCACAAAAGAGCCTGTTTGCTACAGGCTCTGCTAAATTCTCTTCATCAAGTTAAGAATGTTTACTTATATTCCACATTTACTATAAAATTGTTTTTTCTGTGTTTTAAAAATAGGAAGGAGTATTGAATTTTACCTAATAATTGCTGATGTAGTCAAGATGGTTGGAGATTTTTCTCCATCATCTATTAATGCAAGGAATTTCATTAGTATTTTCATAAAGGTGAAAAACCTTTACATTTCTGCCTATTCTATTTTTATGAAGCCTCTTATCTGTCCTCTCCATGATCTACTTGCTGCCCCTGTGTTAGTCCATGTCCTCATTATCTTTCACCTGTACTACTGTAATAGCCTCCTAATTGGTTTTTCTGTCATAAATGTTTGGCTTCTGAAATGCATTCTTCACATTTAAACCAGAATTATCTTCTTCATTGGATAATCTCATGCTGATCCTCAAAACCCTCTAGTGCCTCTCTGTAACCTGAAGAGGAAGATTAAAATTAGGCCTTTTACTATGTTTCAACCTATAATTAGATCAGTACTTTTAATATTATTATTACCACTGAAGTTTACTATGAATTGGTCATCATAGGCTACCAGAGAGTCCCAAAAAAATCACACACATGTTCACGTCTCAATATTTCATCTAATTTAGCAGTTTCAACCCAAAGTGTATTCTCAGGAACACTAATCCCAAGAGACGGTTTTGGAAATGACAGTTTCAAAATCAAATAAGTTATAAAAATACTTTCTTTTCTCTGGTTTTAGAGATTCATATTATTTATCATAATAAAAAATACTGTATGAAATCTTATAATAAGTACAATAAGAACTCTCTTTTAGCTCAGCACTCTTTAGACATATTTATACACAAAATCCTTCCATTTAAGTGACTAATAATATTCATTAAAACTAGGTCTCTATTGAAAAACACTTTGTAGGGGGAAAAAAAGCTCTGTACCTCTCTTTCCCACTCATTAAATCCCACTCATCTTTCAAGGCCTCTTGCTTGAGTATCTCTGGATAACACCCAAGTCCAAGTTAGAACTCATTCTCTAAATCCCCAGAGCACATTTGTATACCTTTAAACAGTGTGCTGCATCTTTCCCCAAAACAGTTCTTTAAGGGCAAGATTTTCACAGCATTCTGGAAAAATACTCACCATTTAAATATGCATTTTTTCAACCCATTTAATTCCTTTTCCATTTTATAGACTTAAGCATTTTATATTTATAGTATATTTAAAATTGTATTAGATATTGTTAGAGGTTCAGAATACATTTGAGACAACACCCTAATCATGAAGGGCTATTTTGGAAAGTACACATCTAGTTGAAGAGACTAGATAAATATATGAGGGCTGTCCAGAAAAAATCTAGCCATACATGCCCCTGTTTTTCTTATTACATGGCTAAATACTTTCTGGACAGCCCTTGTATATTAATAAAAATGTGAAAATACAAGCTATAACTTAAGTTGCATAGTCTTTAGTCCATTAGGAGATCAGAAGAGGGAGACTTCAAACTACAATGTAGAACAGGTTGTACGCAAAGGAGGGACTTGAGAGAGCCCTAGGCGGAGGGCATGGGCCCAAGACAAAAACCTTCTCAGTGCTCTGAAAGGAACCCAGACACCCACAATGCTCAGTCCTCCCCCAGCTTCACCCAAAAACTGGAGCCAACTCACACCCTTTCCCTTGCTCCGCCTTCTCCACTGACCAGTCAGAAAGTTCACAGAAATATAGTTTAACAAGAGAACTAAGTGTGCTGGAGAAGAAACGGAGATACAAGAATCTGACTTGATAAGGAAATCTAGGTAAGGAGAACTTAACTGCATCTGTGGATATTAGATAAAATACATCCTAAGACTTTAGTGATTTTAGTGAACAGAGAGCCTAGAAACGGATGTACCCTTAAACCTTGATCTTCGGAAAATGAGACTGGTAATTACTTCATAAAAACAAAGCTTATTTATAGTAGTAAATAGATAATAGTCAAATGACTGCTTAGACATGTTCACATTCAGACAGCAGTGTATTGGGTCGGGGGGTGGGGTAGAAGAGTTCAGAAATGGGCATGACACATTAATGCTTACAATAATGTTGCCAAAAGGATTTATTTTCTTCCAGGACATAGGTAGTGGACCAAGGCAAAATTTACCATGAAAATACCAGATATGTTGATACACAGCAACATGATATATAAAAGAAAAAAGCAAGACCATTAAGGATTATTACGAAGGGTTCAGCAAGTCCTGGTATATGTAACATACTCTCCACGTATTCTGATCTCTTTTTCTCATCCCTTATCTATTGCTGCGAATCTTCCAAACCCTCAGGCTGTCTTCCTGCATCCGGCCCCCTCAACATCTTCTGTGTCCCTTGTCCCTGCTACTCAAGAAGTAATACCTGAAGGAGAGGGCAGAGTGTAGGTCACTCTCATTACCAAATGCTGTCTTTATCACTCATTCCTTCATTTATTCTTTCATTTACTCATTCATTATTCCAACAGATATTGGCTGATCACTTTATTAGCAGGCACTGTGACATAAAAGAAATAACATTTAGATCGAACCACCTAGGAGGGTGAGATAGGAGTGTTCCAGAGAGAGAAAACTGCATATTGTAAATGCCAGCCCACCAGAAAGAACACACTGTGTTTGAAAAAGTCTGTTGGTTTGACTGGAACAAGGAGTTCAAAAGCCTTGAGGGTCAGAATAGAAGATAGTGGCCAAATAATGTCGGGCATCGTAATTCATGCTAAAGAGTGTGGACTTGATCTTAAAAGCAGTAGAAAATATTTCATGAGTTTAAACAGTAGTTTTCTTCATCATCTAAGCCATTTTTTATGCATATAGAAAAGAAGATCTGTTTACTTGCTTTAAAATGTGAGATAGAGACTAGAATCCCATAGGAAAAAGAAATAGAGATTTCATTTACAAGAATTTTGCAGGCACCAAAAAACTTTCTATTATTTTGTTACTGTAGTTAAAGATATTTCAAGGAAGATAGAAGCAAATGCAATGTTTACTTTTTAGCATCTCTTGTATATATAAAGCAATTTTGTTAATTTAGAAGCATAAAAATGTATTAGGCTTAATTGGTTTGTTCATAAAATGTTCATGTTTTATATATTAAAATTTAAAGTATAGTTTACTCAATTACAAATTTACAAGGAAATTCCTTAAAATGTGGTAAAGTAAAATACAAGCTGCTGAACTATAAGAAATATATTTTCACTCCTTCCAGATTCTGAGAAATAGGCAAAATTTAAGAACAGAATAAACATCAATATTACAGTCTGACAAAGAAAGTTGTTATATTTTCCTGAATCAGTGTCTTCCAGCACAATGTCAAGCACATATAGAAAGCACTCATTTTCAAAAGAACTTTGGAATAAAAGAAAGAAAAGCGTTCATTGAATATGTTTGCCATGCAAGACTTTGCTTAATTATCAATCTCTGAGTCATCTCCCTAAGCAGTTTTTGCTTCACTTGATGTTTTATTTTGAAAAACCAAAGAAATTCTTATTTTAGTAAAGCAACTGGTCTTAGGGCCAGATATCTGAGTTCTAGCACAGTGTGAACTAGATCAAAGTCACTTCATTTCTCTGGCAGTTCTCTGAGAAAACATTTCTGACGTTCTTTCCAGTATTATGAGCCAAAGTGGCATGGCACCATGAAGAGGCCTGACCCAAAAAGCTTACAAGTATAACCAAGAGAACTGAACACATGTGCCTATACAGAAACATGTACACACATGTTGGTAGCAGCATTATTGATAATAGCCATGAATTGGAAATAACCCCAGTGACTGTTGACTGATGAATGAACAAACAGAATGTGGTATAACTGGGCAATGGAATATTCAACAATAAAAATGAATGAAGTACTGCATTATATATTGTATAATTCCCTTCTTATGAAATATTCAGAATAGGCAATTCTATAGCCAAGAAGTAAATTAGTGGTTGCCTGGATCTGGGGCATGATGGCTAATGTGAATGGTTTTTTGTGGGAGAGGGTGTGATGACAATATTGTAAACTTACACTGTGGTGATGATTGCACAGTTCTGAATACACATTATATTGTACACTTTAAATGGGTGAATTTTATAACATGTGAGTTACACATTAATGAAGCTGCTAAAAGAAAGGACAAAAGAAAAAAAAAAAACCTGGGCTTTGCTATGTTAATTTTGAGAGTTTTACCAACTGAGAAGTTAGAGCACAGTCCGTACAAGAACACTCTCACTTCTACTATCAACTACAAGTTCTGGGAATTCCCAAAACTACCCTCAGGTTTAATAATTCACTTGAAGGATTCAAAGAATTCCCTGAAAGCTGTTATGCCTGTGGTTACAGTTTACTACAGAAAATAATACAGATTAAAATTAGCCAAGGGAAGAAGCACAGAGGGTGAAGTCTAAGTACGCCTGGTGTTGGGATATATACATGGAGTATTGTCAACCATGGATGTTTGCCTGAATCTTGGTGTTCAGTGTTTTATGGAGGCTCTACACACATACTGAAGAGTTGAACTGCTGGAACATAAAGTAACTCTGCATTTAACATTTTGATGATATCCCAAAGTTGTTGATTTTTCAAATTTTGCACAGTTTTGCATTCCTAGTAGCAATGTATAAAGTTCCAATTTGTCTATATTCTCCCCAACAGTTGTTAATTGTCTTTTAAGAAAAGCCAGCTTAGTGAAGTCTCAGCTCATTGTGGCTTAGATTTACATTTCCCTAAAGATTAATGATGTATATCTTTTCATGTGTTTATTGTCCAGTTATGTATCTTTTTTCAAAAAATATCTATTAGAATTCTCTCCTCATTTTTAAATTGAGTCATTCGTCTTTACGTAAGTCCTTTATCAGATACATGATTTGCAACTCCTATGAGTCGTCTTTTCAGTTTATTGATGGGAGCATTTGTATCACAAAAGCGTTTAATTTTGATGTCCTTCAATTTAGCTTTTTTTTTTCAGTCACTTGTGCATTTGATGTCATATAGAACACTCCAGTGCTCAACCAAATGTTATAATGGTTTTCTTCTAAGTGTTTTATAGTTTTTGTTTTTATATTTAGATGTACGATTTATTTTTAGTTAACATGTGTGTGATGCGTGATACAGATCCAAATTCACTTTTTGTATGTGCATATCCAGTTGGCCCAGCATCATTTAGTTTGTTTTCTATTCTATTTTCATTTTATTCAAAAATTAAATAGCCATAAATATATGTTATTTCTAAACTCTAAATTTTATTCTACTGATCTATAGTATTTCTGTGTTGGTAGTGAATATTACATTGTTAAATACTGTAACTCTGTAACGAATTTTGAATTTAAGCAGTTACCCAACTTTGTTCTATATTTTTTACTCTTTATTAAATTTTATTGGGGGGACATTGGTTAGTAAAATTATATAGATTTCAAGTGTACATTTCTATAATACATCATTGTATTGCAAACGACCGAGGTCAGGGAGGTTCACATTGGGTCTGGGCAGAAACTTAAACATAGGCTTTAGTCCAGAAGCAGAACAGAAACAAAACGGCATCTGGCAGTTTTCTCTCAATAGCTTCCTCCAGGCGAGTCCCATCCCCTTATGTAGGCAGGAGAAGAAAAGTGGCAGGCAGCTAAGGGGCATCTCATAAGACCCATAAACAGCAAAATGTCTGCCACCTGGGAAAGTGCAAGTCGTTATTACATAACAGGTTCACGTAATTCCCGTAGAAGCTTAGCTAGAGAGGCTGTTACTCCATTTCCCCCCACAATCATCTGCATATTGCATTGTGTGTTCACCACTCTGAGCCAGTTTTCCTTCCATCACCATACATTTGACCCCATGACCCTCACCTATCACCCTTTCTCCCCCCTTACTCTCTGATAACCACTAAACTGTTGTCTCTATGAGTTTTTGATTGTTTGTTTGCCTTATTTGTTGTTTTCAGTTTTATATCCCACATATGAGTGAAGTCATATGGTTCTCAACTTTTTTGGTAACACTTATTTCGCTTAGCATGATAACCTCAAGATCCATCCATGTTGTCACAAACGGCAGTATTTTATCTTTTCTTATACACAAGTAATATTCCATTGTACATACATATGTACCACATCTTTATTCAATCATCTGTTGGAAGACACTGGCTATTCTCTCTCCCTTACATTTCTATATGAATTTCAGGATCATCTTTTCAATATTTGCAAAAAAATCCAAAAAAAGTTTTAATAGGGATTGCATCAAATCTTTAGATCAATTTGGGTAGTATTGTCATCTTATCATCAGATCCCTGAACAATGGATATATCTCCACTTGCTTAGACTTTAATTTCATTCAACAATGCTTTGTAGTTTTCAGTCTTGCACGAGTTTGTTAAATTTATTCATAAATATCATATTTTTCTTGGTGCTATTGTAAATGAAATTGTTTTCTTAATTTTCAGATTTTTTTATTACTAGTTGTACAGAAATATAATTGATTTTTGTGTATCATCTTGTACACTGCAAATTTGCTGAATTCATAAATTAGTTGATATTTTTAGTACCTTTTTTTAGGATTTTCTAGATATAAGATTATGTTACCAGCAAGTACAGACAGAGATGGTTTACCTCCTTCCTTCCACTATTTCATTTCTTTCTCTTGCCTAATTGTTGGGGTCAGAACTAAGTGCAGTATTCAAAAGAGATGGCAAGAATGGATATTCTGTCTTGTTCCTGATCTTGGGGAGGAAGCATTCAGCCATTTGTCATGATCTTGGCTGTGTGTTTCTTGTAGATATCCTTTGTCAGGTTGGGAAAGTTTCCTTCTATTCCTATTTTGTAAGTACCTTTATCATGAAAAGATGTTGGATTTCATGAAATACTTTTTCTATTTCTATAAATACAATCATGCATTTTTCTCCTTTATTCTATTAATATGGCATCATAGTGGGTTAATTTTTAGATGTTAAACAAACATTGTATTACTGAGATAAATTCCACTTGGTTGTGGTATCTAATTCTTTTCCTATGTATCTGAATTTGATCTTTTAAGGTTTCTGTGTGAATATTCATAAGAATATGTTATTGTAATTTTCTTGTGTTATTTTATCTGATTTTGATATCTGTGTAATACCAGTCTCATAGAACAAATTGTGAAATATTGCATCTTTTTATTTATTAAAGTTTGTGAAGAACTAGTATTCTTTAAATGTTTGGTAAAATTTACAAGTAAAGCTATCTGGGTTTGAAATTTTCTTGGTGGGAATTTATTTAAATACTAATTATTCTCTTACTTGTTATGTCTTTCAGATTTTCTATTTCTTTTTGAGTCAATTTCATTTTTTCATGTCCTTTATAGAAATGTGCCCCTTTCATCTATCTAGTTTGTTGTCATACAGTTGGTCATAGCATTCCCTTATAATCTTTTTAATTTCTATAAAGGCTCATAGTAATATCCCTGTTTAATTTCTTCTTTAGTAATTTAATTCTTCACTAATTTTTGCTTGATCAATCTGGCTAAAGGTTCACAACTTTTCTTGATCTCTTCAATTCACTTTGATTTTCTTGGTTTTCCTTCTTTTTTTTAATCTTTCTTTTTATTATTTCCTTATATCTACTTGCTTGGGTTTAATTTGCTCTTCTTTTTTTAGTTTCTTAAGGTGGAAGATTAAGTAATTGATGTTTGATCATTCTTCCTTTTTTTCTAAATGGGTTTATAGCTATGAATGTTATATAATTTTGTCTTTTAAAGAAACCTAGAGAAGGAAAAAAAGCAGCATGTACTTACAGAGTGTGTTGTATTAACTTTATTTACCATTTCTGATTCTCTTCATTTATTGTATGGATCTGAGTTACCAACTTATATCATTTTCTTACTCCAATACAGTTTTGTTTCCATCTTTATTCTATGTGCTGTTATTGTCAAGTATATTGCATCTATATGTTCTAAACCCAGCAATGCAATTGTATACGTAGTTTTATGCAACTGCTTTTTAAGTCAGTTAAAAGAAAAAGGGAAAAAAAGGCAGTCATATTGTCTTTTATATTTATCTATATAACTACATTTATTAAGTTCTGTTAACTTATGTGGATTTAAATTGCAATCTAATATTGCTTGCTTTTGGTTTGAAGAAATGTACTTAATTATTGTAAGGCAGATCTGATAACACACAAATTCTCTCATTATTTCTCTGGGATAGACTTTATTTTCATTTTTGAAAGATGGTTTTGCTGGGTATAAAATACTTGGTCAATAGATTTTTTTTTTCACTTTCAATACTTTAAATATATTAATCCACTGCCTTCTGTCTCCCATTGCTATTGCTAAAAGGTGTACTGTTAATTTATTGGGGTCCCTTGAATATGAGTCATTTTTCTCTTTGTGTTTTCAAGATTTTTTCTTTATCTTTGACTTCAGATATTTTAATTATGATGTATGTTGGTATAAATTTGTTTGCCTAAGTTCCTTGTCACTGAAGCTTCCACTGTTTGATGATAAAACTGTGTGCAGCTTGAGAATATTTTTAAGTTTGCCTCACATTCTGTTCTAATTGTTCTTGTGTGTTTAAAGACTGGTGCATGAACTCAGACTTCCCAATCCTCAAGGTTAATGCTAATCCTTGGAAACTCTTCTTGGCTCTCTCCCTTGCTCTCTCTGTTAAACTTTAATCTGCTTTGACATTATACTTGCAGTGTGGAGCTATGAGCATATTATTAATTGATATTCACTAGGATTCCCATTGTTTGCAATAACACCCACAGTCATGGAATTCTCTATGCTCTAATCAAAATAAGTCAGTTCCCTCAGAGACTGTGGAGCTCTTCATCCATGTATAATGTCTCTCTCCCAGCCAGAACCCCTTTGCCACTGGACAGGAACTGAGAACAAGAACAATGGTCCTCTTATTTCAGAGTAACATCTATGCCCTAAAAAGTGGACAATGGGGGAAGGTGGTAGCACCTGGTCTTCTCAGATTGCTGCTCTTGATTTTCTGATGTGGAAACTCTGCCCAATAAGTAAGCTGGGGGAGGGCCAATCAGGTTGCCAGTGCTCTCAGGCTGCAGTGTGTGGGGTAGAGTTTTACCTTTTAAATGAAGGAGGTGGGTGAGTTAAAGGAGCCTCAGTGCTCTTACAACATTCAATATAAATATAGCTTCTGTAACACTGAGGCTGGGTAAGGAGAGATACCCTGATGGCTTGCCCCCTTTTAAGTTGAAACCATAGCCTTAGACTGGTTTTCAGGAAAGAGTCTTGTATTCTTTGAATGTACCCATTCAAAGCAAAGCAGTCAGAGTAGAGTTTTCATAATACAGAGTTTAGAAGGGGGTAAGGGAGAAGGTATGGTACAAATGCCACAATCTCTTGCTCTTGCCAAGATTTGCTTTAGTGTATCTTCATTTGCTGTATGCCCTTAGGACAATTTCAAGTGATTTCAAATAATTTTTTATTTATAAACAATTTTCTCCAATAAAATGATTTTTTTTTTGGAAGGGAAGTGTTTACTGCACTTTCATGCCATCATTTCAGATTCTTCAGAAGTGATTTCTCACAGACTATTTCTGGTCCAAACACCCAAAGATGTTCTCAATCTCTAATATTTGGAAAATATGTTTCCAATTTAAACCCCTTATCATATTGCCTGTTGTTTGTTTGTTTTATAAATCCAGTCAAATGTAGCATGATAATGTTATAATTTATAGGGCTGAATTTAAATTTAAGATTTAAGACGTTTTATGAGCATGTGTTAGCTTGGAACATTTTCTTGAATTTATTAATAAAATATTGTTATGCCCTGTGAGAGAAGATATATTTTGCTCCTAAAGGACAGTCTTTTTCTCCCCCCTAGATTATTTGGTGAGGAATGTTTGACAAAAGTCTATTGTTGAATGACTGCTGAGAAAATTGGCTTTAGAACCTTAGAAGAGGATTGTATTTGAATTCAGAAAGCATCCTCAAGTAAAATGGTCTTCACATTTGTGGTTCCTTTAAGATTACTTTTTACTAATTAGATTCTACTAATTTTCATAATTTTATGAATGACATTATGATTCTTCTTCAGTTTTTACTACAGAACTTCAGTGCTTTTTATTGCTTGTATTTCTTCTTAAAAGACAATGGTTACAATGTGAATTGCATTCTATATTTCATATACTTTAATTTTCTGTATTTTTAGAAATAGGCTGACACATTTGTAGTTAAAAAAATATTGGGGAAATCAAAGGTAGATTATGAGACTACACATTCTTTATGTTTCTCAGTGCAGTGGGAATTTTCTGGGTTGGAAAATAGAGAAAGAGGTCTCTAGAGAAAAATGTAGTGCAATAACACAAAGACAGAGGGGGAATGTTGCAATATGAGAAATATGGGAAGAAAATGAGGCCAGAAAAGTAGGGCAGAAGCAGAGCAATGGACTTGACTTTAATTTTATATATTTAAATTAATCATTTATTTTATAGCCAATGCTTGTTTCATTTTAATGAAATCATTTCTATTTGGTTTTTATTTTCAATTGTTTTACATTTAAGTCTCTAATCCAACTGGAGTTGATTACTGAGGTGAGAATACAATTTTCCCATTTCATAAATAACCATGTTTTTACTTCCAATTAAAGCACAATTCCTTTTTTCCACACTTATCTCTCATGCCACCTTTATTACAGGTCAAACCCCATTCATCTGTGATTCTGTTCCTGATTTTGTATTTGTTTTCATTGGTCAATTTATATTAATATATCCTTGCAC
Source organism: Lyroderma lyra (assembly GCA_004026885.1). Taxonomy (NCBI): domain Eukaryota; kingdom Metazoa; phylum Chordata; class Mammalia; order Chiroptera; family Megadermatidae; genus Lyroderma; species Lyroderma lyra. The sequence goes on from PVJL010002282.1 coordinate 30,898, forward strand.
TAATACCACGCTATGCTAATTACGACAGATCTATACTAAGTGATACTGGATGTGACAAGTGTATTTTGCCCATAGTTCACAGAAGTGCCCAGGTACTTCTATTCCACATAACTTTTAGAATAGTCTTTGAAAATTGCACAAAATGCTCAATGGAGCCTTAATTAGAATAATTTTTTATTTTAAGCATTATTTTTACAGTAATGTTTGTGCCTTTTTGCTTTATTTTCTTGTTATACATTACTAATCTCCTCCCTTTCTTATTGTTTAAATCTAATACTGAAATTTAAATTTTGGGGGGTATCCTTTTTAATATTTTTAATTCAAGAAGTTCTTATGGGTCTTGCTATTTTAGTCTGTGAGTTCTTCTCCTCAGATATATCAGTAATTCTGACAATGTGTATTATCTGTTTCCAAAACTCTCAGGAGTATGGGTGGAAAATGCATGAGCACCATTGCACTTGCATAAAGCCAAGTCACCAGAAAATCATATCTACCTCCCACCTGCAAAACAACTTCTTAGTACTTCACCTTCTCACCTTAATGAGCAGTAGTAAGAGGAGACATTTCCTAAATTGCAATGTACCAGGCCTTGGATTTTGGTGCAGAGGGATGGGAAAGCGGCTGACCTTAGTTACTTTGTCATCACCATTTCTTTGCACCACATCATAAGGTCAAGGCTTCTGGAACTACTGAATTTACTCCTGAGAACTTCTGGACCAGAGCCCTAGGTCATCATAGGTTTGGGAGATAGGTACTATTCACCTCAAGGTACTGAAGAAGGGGAGAATAAATAACTTTAATGTTTACCTTTTTTCTATATTCTCCCACTGCACTCTCTGGTTGTCTCATTAACCAGACGAAAGCCTCCACCTGCTGACCTCCCCTACATAAACACCAATTCAAATCATTCCCTTTCTTCTCAGGTTACTCTACTTTGCATTCTTTATTGGTCTTTCTTTTTCCTATTTATTCATCATTCACTTTTTAATAAATATATAGATATTATCATTTGTTTATCACCTTTTATTATAAGGCCCTTCCAAAACTGCATGGCTGCTTATTAAAGTCACTGTTCGACAGGTGTCTTCATGAGCCTGCTGCTTTTGCAGATCTGGACAGGCTTTCTTCCTTAACACCTACTTCAAAAAGTGGCAGATGAGTAACATGGGCCTTCTAAATTTCATATTTCTGAAATTAGAATAACCTGCATATTTCTCTCTCCTTTCTTCCCCTCCCCTCCCTTCCCATCCCTTTCCCTCTCTCACTCTCCTCTCTCTCTCTCTCTCTCTCTCTCTCTCTCTCTCTCTCTCTCTCTCTCTCTCTCTCTCTCTCGCTGTCTCTCTCTTGCTGTCTCTTTCTCTCTCTCCCCTCCCATGGTTGATTAAGAGATTTCTCATATATCTATTAGCCATTAGTATGTCTTCTCAGAAGAAAGGTCTATTCAGGTCCTCTCCCAATTTAATTGGATTGTTTGGGGGTTTTTTGTTGTTGCTGTTGAGTTGTATGAGTTCGTTATGTAGTTTGGATATTAGTCCCTTATTAAAGGTGTTGTTTGCAAGTATCTTCTCCCATTTAGTTGGTTTCTTTCACTGTGCAGAAAATTTGATATAGTCCCATTCATTTACTTTTACTTTTCCTTCCCTTGCCTTTGAAGTCAAATTCATAAAATCCTCTTTGAACCCAAGGTCCATACATTTAGTACCTGCACTTTCTTTTATACAATTTATTGTTTCAGATCTTATGTTAAATTTTTTATCATTTTGAGTTAATTTTTGTATGTGGTAATAAATAGCAGTCTAGTTTCATTCTTTTGTACCCAGTTTTTCGATTTTTCCAGCATCATTTATGTAAGAGACTTTCCTATCTTCATTGTATGTTTTTGACTCCTTTGTCAAAAATTATTTGCTCATAAACATGCTCAACTTCACTAGCCATTAGGGAAATGAAAATCAAAACCACAATGAGTTACTACCTTATACCTATTAGAATGGCTATCATCAACATGACAAGTAATAACAAGTGTCGGAAAGATTGTAGGGAAAAAGAAACACTCAAACAATGCCAGTGGAAATGTAAATTGGTACAAACACTATAAAAAACAGTATGGAGATTCCTCAAAAATTAAGAATAGAATTTTTTTAACTGATATTCTTGTTGTTGTTTTTGGTTCCCTGACCAGGAAACGAACCCAGGCCATGGCGGTGAGAGCTCCAAAACCTAGCCACTAGTCCACTAGGGAACCCAAGAATAGAATTATCATATGACCCAGCAATCCCTCTTCTGGGTATCTACCCCCTAAAATTTGAAAATATTTAGTTGTAAAGATAGATGTACTCCTATGTTCATTGCAGCACTACTTGTGGTGGCCAAGATATGGGAACTACAAAAGTAACCCTCAATAGATGACTGGATAAGAAGCTGTGGTACATATACACAATGAAATGTTACTCAGCCATAAGAAAAGATGAAATATTGCCACTGGCAACAACATGGATGGATCTGGAGAATATCATGCTAAGTGGTATAAGTCACATGAAAATAGTCAAGGATCAAATGACTTCACTCATTTGTGGGATATGAAACTGAAAGCAACAAACAAATAAGAAAAAGTAACAAAATCTCATAAACACAGACAACACTACAGTGGTTACCAGAGGGAAAGAAGAATGGAAAGAGGCAGAAAAGGATAAAGGGGGTCATATGTGGTGATGGAAGATTTGACATTGGGTGGTGAATACACAATGCAATATACAGATGATGTATTATAGAATCATACACTTAAAACCGATGTAATTTTATTAACCAATGTCACCCCAATAAATTTAATTTTAAAACGAGACTTTTCTTTGCCACATATTCAACTAGAACACATTTCCTAGATCAGATGCATAGGTAAGTCATCTATGAGCTCCATTTAGGGTTGAAAATGTGTCTAAATTATTATAGTACACTCAAAGTTTCTATCTGTAAAATAAGATTTTAGACAAGAACAACCAAAATATATTTTTTCCATACCTGTCTCTGATTCCTTTTTGTACCAATTTATCAATGATATTCTAACTCCATTACAAAAATTAAACAAAAAATGGAAAAAATATATTATGCAATTTGAAATATTAAAACATTTTGCTGTTCTACATTTTTATTTGCTGCTCATTTTTGGGGGGTGGGAAGGCTAAGATGAACAGTATGAATCAAATTCCTCAGCCTCCTTTCTAGCCTCATTCTAGAATGCCTTAGTAAACTGCAAAGGGTGGGATGCTAACCATTTTATTTTACAGAGATCCTTGCAGCTAGTATTCTGAATGCAAATTAGGTTTCATAAATCAACACAATTTCAAGATTTGAAAGCAGAAGACAGGTATCGGACACTGTTCATTTCCTAGGGCTGCTATAACAGTAACAAAAAAAATTGAATAGCTTAAAATAACAAAAGTGTATTTTTCCACAATTTTGAAGGTCTCACGATTCAATGTACCAACATGACCATGTTCCTTCTGAAATCTGTAGGGGAGATTCCTTCCTTGATTCTTCCTAACTCCTGCTAGTCACTATCAATTCTTAAGGTTTCTTAGTTTGCAGCTGGATAAATCCAATCTCCACCTCAACCTTCACATGGCATTCTTTCTGTGTCTTTTCCATTGTCTTCCTTCTGTGCATGTCTGTCTCTGTGTCTAAATGTTGTCATTTGATAAGGACACCAGTCATGTTGGATTAATACTCACCCTAATGACCTCAACTTAACTTGACTAATCTGCAAAGGTCCTATTTCCAAAGGTCACATTTTGACTTCAAATGTCCTTTGATAGGTCTTCAATCTATCTTTTTTTGGAAGCACAATTCAACCCATCTTTCTGACAGTTTGGCTGGTTTTAACTAGCAAATAAGGTTGTACAGACATGAAAACATGAGATTTTCCTACATTACATCTCTGTAGTCGGTTTTTAATAAGGAGAAGAAATTGAACCAGTGACTTCCCAATTCTGAAGTCATAATTATGAGTGTTCTTGAAATTAAATTTTTCAGTTGCAGTCTCAAAGGGAACTGCAACTATGGCAAGTAAATTATGTAGCATCTAAAATTTATTTCTGTAGGCCCAGCCTAGATCATGTTCTTATTTACTTAATTTTTATATAGATCCAATTTGTTATATTAAATAGTTTTATGCTTAAAATACCTTGAGGGTTTTCTCTTATCTATATTGAGTCCTGACTGTTACACACATCAAATTTTTCATAATCTTCAGTTTCATCTTAGGCATGAATTAAACCATCAAGTTAAGTTGTTTGTGTGTGGTTCCTTTTAATGTGTAACCTAATGAATGGCTAACCTATACATTGGTGCTATTTATACGAAAGTAATCACAGCAGTTGGATTTTTTTTAAAAGCCAAGTTCAATAAAAAACTACCACTTCTATTGCTAAAGTTCTACCTAAAACAATAATCTTAAGTGGCTATACGACACACCATACATACAAGAATATATTTGGTCAACCTAGTAGCAGTTGGAACTGCATATTTCATTTGACAGGATTTGCAAAATCCTTTCATCACCTCAAAATAACTTGTGGAATGTACAGGCTTCCAAGTGTTAGAAGTTAGTCTCATAACTTTTCTGTATGTAAAAGTACAATTTGACTTATATATAAAAATAAAGTTGTAGTCAGGATTTATTTTGTGGTTATAGCTTCTCAAAATTAATTATAAAAATTCCCGATCCTGTAATCTTAACTGAAATTCTGAAGTTGTAAAAGCAATTTGGCCAAAACACTAGAAATTAGCAGGGATCCAATTGTTACAGCATTTTTATAGTATAATTTTATTTTAGTAATTTTATTATGCTAAAAAATATTGTGGCACAATTTTTGTGGGCCAACGTTTCCTTATTTTGATTTCTGTAGTTAGTATCTTTGCATACACAGGAAAAATGTTATTTATCTAACTAACTCTGAAGAGTAATATAGGTCTTTGCTCAACTATTTTGTTTTTACCTGTTTTTTCTGATCATAAATCTCCACTAAAATATTATTACATATGTCAATGTAAAAATATATGAAAGTATAATTTAGACAAATGTAAACCCATCTTCAGATTCTTTGTGAATCTCTCAAGTTTGTGCTACTAAAATGAGCCAAGTACTAACTTGCTTCTGATTTCAGGCTATTACAGTTGCTTTTATTTTTCTGTGCCTTTTGTCATTTGAGAAAACAGAAAAATAAACTTGAATTTCATGGTTGGAATAAATGATTGGGGTCTAATCTTATTCCCAGTCCACTGAGGGATAATAAAAAGACAGATATGAATCAACTGATCTCCTTATTAAGAAACATTAAGTGAAAATACACAAAGATAGAACTCTTCTTTCTTTTCTTATGAAAAGAGAAGCCTACCCACCATTGGTTCCCACCCACAGCAGAAATACCTTTTGCATTCATCATTTATATTAATTGTTTTCAAGTGCTATAGAAAGGAACCACATATACTAAATATTCAAAATTATTACACTGTATTTTAACTATGTTGCTGAAAAGAAATTTAACACAGATATAACTCAGATTAAAAAATCATTTTCCAAATAAAAGTAAAATGCATAAATTTATTTTCCACACATAAAATGATGACAGCTAGCAAAGTGAAAAACATAACACCTGACATATATGATAAAATAGGATACAGGTTTTGCTTTGAGGAAATCTGAACAACAAACAACTAGAAATAGCAAGAAAATTGAAACATATCATCAGTGTTAGAAAACAAACCTAAAAGTTATTTCAAAATAAGATGTAAAAATATGATCAGACTAAATATTGTGAAATACAGACTTTATAGGGATTATTGAAATTTCTCATTTCACACCAAAGCTCACTCATACTTTACTCTCTAGATTTCTTTTGTCTTACCAAAAAAACTAAAACAGTACTAAAGAATTTTTAGAAAAAGTAACAGAAAATAAGTAAAGATATAAATATTTAACAACACTATCAGTCAACTTTATCTAACTGATATTTGTTCACAGCTCTAGCCAACTACAAAAGACTATAGTTTTATTCAAGTGTACACAGAAATTTTACCAAGATAGACCATATTCTGAAATATAAAATCAATAAATAAATTTAAAAGAATAAAAATGGTAAAAATTATATTTATTGAATATAATGGAATTATACTAGAAACCAATGACAAATTACTGTAGCTTTGTAGTGAGTTTTGAAATCAAGAAGTGTGAATCCTTCAGTTTTGTTCTTCTTTTTCAAGTTTATTTTTTTTTTCTATCTAGGTCTCTTGAGATTTCATATCAACTTTGGGTTGAGTTTTTCTAATTCTGCAAAAAAACAGCATTGAGATTTTGATAGAGATGGCATTGAATCTATAGATCACTTCAGGTAGTTCTGACATCTTAACAATACCAAGTCTTCCAATTCATAAACATGGAATATATTTTCATTTATTTATTTTGTCTTGAAATTATTTGAGCAATGTTTTGTAGTTTTTCACTGTAGTACAAGTCTTCTACTTTCTTCATCAATTCCTAAGTATTTTATTCTTTTTGATGCTATTGTGAATGTAGTTGTTTTCTTAATTTCCTTTTCAGATTGTTCATTGTTAGTGTATAGAAACTCAATTGATTTGTGTGTTGACTTTGTATCTTGCTATTTTGCTGAATTTGTTTATTACTTCTAACATTATATGTCTGAGAGAGAGTGTGTGTATGTGTGTGTGTGTAATTTTTAGGGTTTTCTACATTTAAGAACACATCATCTCTGAATATAGATAATTACAGATAATTTTACTTCTTCCTTTCCAATTTGGATGCCTTTTATTTATTTTTCTTGTCTATTGTTCTCACCAGAATTTCCAGTGTCACGTTGAATAGAAGAGGCAAAAGTGGGCAGACATATTGACCAACAGGTGGTCAAATGATTTTCAACAAGAGTGCCAAGACCATTCAATGGGTAAAGAATAGTCTTTTCAACAAATAGTCTTGGGAAAACTGGATATCCACAAGAAAAAAAAAAAGCTGCACATTTACCTAACATCATACATAAAAGTAAACTGAAGGGGTTCCTGGTGGTGTAGTGGCTAGGCTTTGGCGTTCTCAACGCCATGGCCTGGGTTCGAATCCTAGGCAAGGAATTACACCCCCCAAAAAATGAACTCAAAATGAACCAAAGACCTAAATGTAATAATTAAAACTAGATAACTCTTAGAACAAAACATAGGACAGAAGCTTCTTAATATTCGATTTGGAAATACTTTCTTGGGAATGAAACCAAAGGCACAGTAAACAAAAAAAAATGAACATATCTGACTTCATGAAAATTAAAAACTTCTATGCCTCAAAAGAAACAATCAACAGAGTGAAAAGGCAATGTAAAGAATAGGAGAAAATATTTTCAAATAATATATTTTAGATTAAAATCCAGATTAGATAGACAATTCCTAAAACTCAACACCAAAAACTCAAATTCAAAAATTGGCCAAGGATTTAGATATCTCACCATTGAAAATATACCAACAGCCAGTAAGCACCTAAAAAGATACTCAGCATCACTAATCATTAGGGTAATGCACATCAAAATTACAATGAGATATCACCTCACACACATTAGGATAGCTACTATAAAAACAAAACAAAATAAAACAAAACAAAACAAAAAATCAATGTGTTGACAGGATGTGGATTAAGTGGAACATTTATGTACTACTGTTTGTTGGTAGGGATATAAAATGGTACAGCTGCTGTGGAAAACTAAATATAGAACCACTATATGATCTAGAGATACTACTTCTAGGTATATGAGAGCTGTCTAGAAAAAATTCAGCCATAAATGCCTTTAGTTTTATTATATGGCTGGATACTTTCTGGACAGCCCTCATATATCCAAAAGAATTGAAGTTGGGTTTCTAAAAGGCATTCATATACCCATGTTTATAGCAATATTACTCATAACTGCTAAAATGTTAAAGCGACCCAAGTGCCAACTGACAAATAAATTAATAAGGAAATTGTGGTATATACATATTCTTAAAAAATAAGAAAATTCTGACTTTACAACATGAATGAATATTGAAAACAGTATGCTAAGTGAAATAATCCAGTTGCAAAAAGATAAATACAGGGTCCAGCAGAAGTAACACCCTTTTTAAAGTAGTTATGTTAATGTAGTTTATACTGTTATGTTACAAAATTACAGGCTTATGATTTTGGTATAGATTACCAGCTCATAAAAAAGGGGGCATTATTTGTGCCAGACCCTGTATTGTACAATTCCATTTATATGAGATATATAGAGTAATCAAATTCATAGAGAATAAAAGGTTAAATGATGGTTTTCAGGGACTGAAAGGAGGGGGAACTGGAAGTTATTTATTAGGTAGACAGTTTCAGTTTTATAAGACAAAAGGAATCCTAGAGATGTATGGTAATGATATCACACACATTATCAATGTTTCTAACAGCACTGAACTGTATGTTTAAAATAGTTCAGATGCTAAATTTTATGTTTTATGTATTTTACCACAAAAAATGATATCGCTGACAGAATAATGCTTGGAAAATATTAAAATACTTGCTATTTAAACAATGGATTCCTAAATAATTCATTGATCTAATAAGAAATTTCAAGGGAAATTAAAATTTATTTTTAACTAAATGATAAAAATTAAATTTCAAGTAAGTGGAATGCAGCTAAATCATTATTTAGAGGGAAATGTATAGCATCAAATTTTTATATTAGAAAATTAAAAATAAAATCAATAATCAATAATCACAGCTCCTACCTTGAGAAACTAGAGAGAAAATAGGATATTAAATACAAAGAGAGCAAAAGGAAAACAATAATGAAGATTAGGAGCACAAATAAATAAAGTTGGAAAAAGAAAAAAAATACAGAAAATCAATGAAATCAAAAGCTGACTCTTAAAATAATTGAAATTGATAAACTTCTACTCTGATTTATAAAAAAAAAAAGAGAGAGAGGGGGAATAAAAAGCACAAATCGTCATATCAGGCATGAAAGTAGGGACCTTACTGAATATTATATTGCAAGTATAGTGAGAAAATATTTCAGTGACTCTATGCCTCTAAATTTGACAAAGTGGATAAAACAGGCTAACTCTTTGCATGATATATATACTACCAAAGCTCACTTAAGAAATGATAACATGCATAGGACTAAAGGAAACTTATTCCATAATGTGATTATTCCAAACCTAAGTAAAATCCATACCTAGATGGTGTTACTGGAAAATTCTACCAAACATTTAAGAAAGAAAAAAAATACCAATTCTATACATACACTTCAAGATTTGAAAATTAATCAAGCATACTCTATTAACTGATTAGAGTAGAAAAACTACATAATGATTTCAATAGAGAGAGAACAAGTATTTAACAAAATTCAATTTCCATTCACTCAATGATAAAAAATAAAACTCACCTGAGTCAATGATGAATGATAAAAGAACATATACATAAAATCTACAAATAGCATTATATGTAATGGTGAAAGACGTTTTCCCATATTGGTAACAATGCAAGGGTGTCCTCTCTCAGTAGTCCTATTCAAAATTGTAACACAAATCCTAACCAATATATTAATAAGACAGCAAGGAAAACAAATGAAAAGCATATAGATTAGAGAGGAAGAAATTAAACTGTACCTATTCACACATGGTGAATTTGTCTACATAGAAAACCCCAAAGCACCTATAAATAAACACCTAGAAATAATACAAGCATTTGGCAAGGGCACAGGATGTAAGGTTAATATACAAAAATTCATTGTATTTCTATATACCAGCAATAAATGTTTGGAGTTTTAAATTTTAATATGCCACTTAAAACACCACCCAAAGTGCAATATTTAAGTATTAATCTGTTGAATCCATGTTCTGGCCCTGTATGATGAAAACTACAAAACACTGAAGAGGAAAAAACAAAACAAAACAAACAAAAGGAGACAAGTAAATAGAGAGATATATTGTGCTCTTGTATTGAAAACTCAATATCGTCAAGATGTCATTGTCTTCTAACTTGATAAAATAGATATCATCTAGCTGATTCTGAAATGTATAAGGAAATGAAAAAGAAAAAGAACAGTCAAAGTATTTTTGACAGGGAGTTCCCTGGTGGTGTAGTGGCTAGGCTTCAGCGCTCTCAACGCTGTGGCCTGGGTTTGATTCCCAGTCAGGGAACTACCCCACCCCACCCCCCCAAAAAATATATATTTTTTTGACAGATGACAACAACGTTGAATATGTCATGCTATCTGATATCAAGACTTACTATAAAGCTACAGTAATTAAGGAAATGTGGGTTGGCAAAAGAATAAGCAAAAGATGACTGGAACTAAATCAAGAACCCAGAAATAGATTCAAATGAATACAGTCAATTGAATTTTGACACAGGTGCAAAAGCAATTCATTGAAGCAATGCTAGTCTTTTCAACAAATGATACTGGAACAATTGCACATTCATATGCACAAAAATAAACCTCAAACATACTTCATTTTTTTACGCAAAATAACTCAAAATAGATTATAGACATAAATGTAAATAGTAAAGGTATAAAACTTGTAGAAGAAAACATAGAAGAAAATCATTGTGGACTCAAATTTGGCAAAGAATCTTTAGACATGACACCAAAAAATGCAATCCATAAAGAAAAATCTTATAAACTGTACTTTATCAAAATTATAATCGTTTGTTCCACAAAAAATAGTTAAGATATTATAATAGAAAGGCAAGCCATAGACTGAAATAAAATATTTGAAAACTGCAGATCTGATAAAGGACTTGTATTAATAATACATAAATAACTCTCAAAACTCAATAATAAATAAACAAACATTCCAATACAAGTGGACAAAAGTTATGAAAAAATATTTAACCACAGAGGATATGCAGATGATAAATAAGCCTATGAAATGATGTTCAATATTATTAGGCATTAGGGAAATACAAATTAAAACCACAATGAAATATGATTACACACCTATTACAATGACCATATTAAAAACAAAATAAAACAAGTGCCATGCAGGGTGCTAGAAAAATTAAACTATAGTTCATTGCTGTTACAAATACAAAATGGCACCACCACTGTAAAAAATAGTTTGGCTTTTTCTGTTGTTGTTATAATTAAGCATACACTTGCCATACAACTCAGCAATCCTACTCCTAGGCATTTACTCAAATGAAATAAAAACTTAACTTATGTTCATATAAAAACATGTACATGAACATTTATAGCAACTTTATTCATAATCACAGAAACCTGGAAACAACTCTGATGTCCTTCAACAAGTGAGTAAGTCCACATATTGTATGATTCTATTCTTATAACATTTTGGAAAGCCAAAATCATTGAGACTTAGATGAGTGTTGCCAGCAGTTGTAAGAGGAAAGAACTGATTCAAAAGGGACAGCAAAAGGAAACTTTTGGGGTGACATATTCTCTGCATTTTTCAGAAAATATAGAACTATATATCAAAAAAGGTGAATTTTACTATACGTAAATTTTTAAAAATATCTACCAGGCCGTGAAAAGAACTGTAGACAGAATGCAGCCTGTGATAAATGCAATTAACTGTAATTCCAATGAATTCCAAAGTGGTTAGGAAGAAATAAGTTGACCTAAGTAGTGACATTGAAAATCATTGTTTTGACTAAGTATTATAATACTAAAAACAAAAAAGAACTGTACACAAACACTGTGGTAACTTGTTTTCCACAGTGGTATGAGTTAATAATTCTGAAATTACTTTCTTTGTACACTAGGATAAATAATAGGTAAACATACTGTAGATATTGATAGTCAGGTTTCTTACTGTTGGAAGAAGAAGTTACAAGTAAGTTAAGGTGAATTATTAGAATAAACCCTGGGTTGATAGATTGGAATTAAAGGTATTAATGTGTACTCATGGAGTTTGGGGACATTTTATTTTTTAATATCTATTCAGATTAGACTGACAGATAAGTAAATATATATGTGATTTCTATATATAACTTGGTAGACATACAGATATTCTTAGCTGTGTCTGTTGAAAGCAATGATATTTCAATAGCTATATGCATACCTAGCACTTAGACCTTGGTTTTTAAATACTATTTTCCAATAAAAGGAATCAAATTCTCTAGAGAAGTGGTCGATTCAAGAGCTGGGGCAAGGAAAATCCAAGATAAGCCTGGAGCACTCAGTAATCTAGAAAGTAAAGAAGCTTTTAAAAATGGGGGAAAAGGTGAGAATGTATGACAAGGACATAGGAGTCAACCTGTAAGAGGACTTATGGGCCAAAATAGGAAACATTTGAGTGAAAAATAATAAATAGTAGTATTGGATTATAATAAAAGAATAAATATCCATGAGTCCTTATTGACAAATAAATGACTGATGCAATAAATTAAAGAGGGAGTAAGAACAGCTCTTCCTTATAGAAGTATCTAGTACAAGATCTACTAATGAAAGTTTAAAAAGAAAGAAGATGTTTGCCTAGTCTCAAAGAATTTCCTCAAAATATTTACAAAGTAAAAAGGAAAAAATAGTACTTCACAACAGAGAAACTCAAAAAACAACAACTTAACTAAGTGATCAAAGTTATAACCAATAACAAATTCCATCAACATTATTAAAACCCTGATTGATGGCACTAAGAAAGTTCCATCGCTCCTGTGGAATGCTTCCTAAAAAATGCATAACCTAGACCTAATTATGAAAAAAAATCAAATGAATCCAAATTGAGAAATAGTCTGCAAAATACATGATCACTAGTCTCCAAAAATCTTAAGTTCCTAAAAGTCAAGGGAAGACTACAGAACTATCAGGTACTGGAGGAAACTAAAGAGATATAACCACTTCAATGCAGTAGTGATCCTAGATTACACTCGAAACATATAAAGGGACATTAATTGAAAAACTAGTGAAAATCAAATGAAGTATGTAATTTAGAAAAGAGTATTGATAATTGTACTATGGTTATACAAGATGTTAAACTTAAGAGAAGCTGGGTGAAGAGTAAATAGGAAATCTCTGCACTGATTTTGCAACTTATTCATAAATCTAAATTATTTCAAAATAAACAGTTTTTTAATTAGATGATATAAAATCCAAGGTAGGAAAGGCGAGGAGGAAAAACTATCACAAGCAAGATACAGAACATACTCTCAATCTTCCAAAATAGTCAAGAGTTCCTGAATCCTTATTCTTGCAGTATATGGATTAGATTTAATTAAGTCTAAAATTAATTGGATTTTTCATAACCATTTTGGGTTCTACTTGCTCCAGCTCTGGAATCATCCACTTTTTTAAGAATCCTGGTTCCTTTATTGGAGAGCGGTATGATAAACAAAGAACTAGATGCTAGGTGTGCTTACTGCTCCTGGGATATTATTGCTCCTTGCAGAGAAAACTAGAAAATATCTTTTTCTAAATATCTGTTAGCTTTACAACTGCAGATGTAACCATGGTCTAAAGTATATTTTTCCCAAGTCAAGAGTCTGAAGAGATAGTAGATATTTTTCTATTGACGGGCAAGTAGGAATGGTATAGGAATAGGACAACATATACTTGTTTCTCAAAGAAAGAAAAAAAAAGGATTGGAAAAACTAAATATGATAGTATGATGGTAAAAGATATGTAATTAAACACAAGAAAAAAGGCAAATCACAACTATTACAACCCAGACACATAAACATAAGGAAGAAATAAGTCATATCCTAACAATACTCATATAGGTTTAACATTCATCCTGTCCTCTCCAAAAACTTTAGTGAAATGATGTTGCATTGCAACATAAGACCAAACTCCTAAGCTGGACGTTCAATACAGGTCATGATCTAGTCCCAGAGCTTCCACTAGTATGATCACCCAGGGCTTCCCTGCACACACACTGCACTCCAGGCACCCCAGACCTCGTCTCATATCTGCTGCCTTTGTGCCCTTACTAATACTGTTCCTTCAACGTGACACTTCTGTGATGATCAATAAACCACTTTTTCTTCAAGTCCGCATCAGCTCACACCAGATGCCCTTTCCTCTCTGAAGTCTATACAATTTCCTCTAAATTCCTGCCATCTCTCCCTCCTTTGCACTCTCTAAGCAGTTTCTTCTAATCCCTTTCATGTACTACTTCTGTTTTTGCTCTTTGTATCTTTATCTTTAATATATATAAAATTATATATATATATATAATTTTTTTTGAAAAAGGAAGAGACTTTTACCTACTCATCTTTACATCCCCAGAGAGATCAATACCATTTTTACTACATAAGGTGCTCCTTCAATAGATAATTGTAGAATTATTTAATGAAATATATGGAAGTAAAACTTGAGAAAAAAATTTTAAAGTAATAAACATTGCTATCAGAGGTTCCCTTACACCAAAACAGTCTTAGATCTTCTTGGTCATAAATTTGTGCGAGTGAAGATCACATTATCATTTCAGTGAGAACGGTTCTCTCCCCAGCAAATTCTGGTGAGAGTCTTAATTCTGTTACTAGGAGAATTGCTAGCCAAATTTTAGAACAGAAGGGCCCAGTCACAGGAGTTTTGCTGATGATTTCAATAGCCACAGCAGGAGTAATTTTCTTTGTCCTTTGTCTCTGGGGAGATGAGTATTATGGAGAGAAGAAAATAAAATGACCTTACTGCAGGACCTAAACTGAGAGGATCTGCCCCAACCTCCATCTAGTTTATTCATTCTATTCTTACTGGCCATTTGGACATTCTTTTAGTTAGTTTTGTAAAGAGGAGCACCTATAGCTGCATATTCATCACCAACTATCCAAGAACTTTGTTACGTATATACTTCTGAATCAAGACCTTGAGGCTTAAATATCAGAACTGTATGTGAGAGGCGTGTGTGTACTAACCTAAGGAGATGTGTTGCACATGTGTGAGATAGGGAACCACAACTTAGAAAGTGCACATACTCCCAAGTGTCCTGTCAGGGCTATGCTCTATACTCCTAAAACAGGTATTCCTGGTCTCCTCCCATAGATAAAGACTGAAACACAGGTTATATATTTTTAAAGACAAAAACTTCAGAAAGACATGGGTTGTACTTCAGAACCACTGTAAACTTTTAATACATTTCATATTAAAAATTGTTATTTTAAGTTTCATTTTGGGTTTTAGCAAATTTCTTCTCTCATGAGTTGACATTTAATGAAAGGGTTGATATAGGAGTGTTGAATGGCAAGTCAGATATTTGGGGACTGACAATTAAGTTCATGAACTTGACACCATGCTCTCATATTGGCAGCATGGTACAAACAATTGGTAAAGTTTCATAGTCTTGGTCTCTCATAGCTGTGTTTGTGTTGACATGTGGCCGTGTCCTGTTGAGTAGTGACCATTACTGTTGCATGTTTTTATATGCCATTGTGAGAATGTCAGAGCTTGAATTAGAGCAATGAACAAACATTAAATTTCCTGTTAAACTTGGCAGGAGTGGAAGTGAAATCAGAAACATTTTCGTCCAAGTTTATGGGGATAATACCATGAAGAAAACAGTAGCATACAAATGCATTACGTTTTCTTGAGGGAGAGAAAGTGTCACTGATGAACAGAGGTCAGGGTGGATAGTAACCTGCAGAACTGCTGAAAACATTGCAAAAAATCATCAAATTTTGTGTCAAAATCATCGGCTGACTGTGAGAATCATAGCAGATCAAGTAAACATCAATAAACAGGAAAATCTTAACTGAAAATCTTGGCATGAGAAAGATGTGTGCAAAAATGGTCTTGAAGGAGCTCACCAATGAACAAAAGGACAGTCAAAGTTTGCCAAGACTTTTTGGAGAGACAAGACAATGTTTTGAGCCATGGTGATAAAACATGGATGTACCAATATGACCCTGAAACACATCATCAAAGTGCGCAATGGAAGTCAGCCAATTCTCCATAACCAAAAGTTTCCATCAAAGTCAAGTCAAAACAATGTTGCTAACCTTTTCTGATATCACAGGGATTGTTCATTATGAATTTGTACCAACTGGACGGTCAACCAAGTTTCCCATTTAGAAGTACTGAAAAGGCTGCATTAAAATGTTAGATGAAAACAACCTGAACTTTTCACTAACAACTCATGGCTCTTGCATCACGACAATGCACCAGCTCACACAGCACTGTCTGTGAGGGAGTTTTTAGCCAGTACACAAATAATTGTATTGGAACACCCTCCCTATTCACCTGATCTAGCCCCCAGTGACTTTCTTCTTTACCCAAAGATAAAGGAAATATTGAAAGGAAGACATTGTGATGACATTCAGGACATCAAGGGTCATATGTTGACAGCTCTGATGGCTGTTTCATAGAGTTCCAAAATTGCTTTGAGGGGTGGGCTAGGTGCTGGCATTGGTGCATAGCTTCCGAAGGGGAGTCCTTTGAAGATGACCATAGGGATATTCAGAAGTGAGGTATGTAGCACTTTTTCTAGGGTAAGTTTGTGAACTTAATTGTCAGATCTCTTATACAGACTTTATGGAGCTTTTGCTACAACCTCTCCTCTAAGGCCTAATTTCAAGAAATTTAGTAAGTGCACAGGCAGTGTCTCTGGTGAGGGGATGCAAAAGACAAGGAAACGCTTTATAAAGGGTTTCAGACCCTGAGGAATAATGCTGTGATTAGGTCATTAGAAGTTAACAGAAAGGAATGGCATATTTGTCACTTTACATAAGAACTTGAATTACTCGTTAAGTCCTCCTGTTCGAATTACTCTCAGCAACACCAATGTTTATGCTTTGATCTGTACCTTTTCTTGGGAATACATTGTAACTTTGAGTGTAACAGCCTCCAGTGAGTTCTGTGAGTCTTTCTAGTGAATTAGTGGAACAGAGTGTGGTTTGGGGAACCTCCCAAACTTGTGATTGGTGAAAAAAGTAAGGGTGACCTTGAGGACTCTGCTCACTCTAACTTCACAGCTAGCTGAACTCTCTTAGTAAGAGATATGGCAAAAATGTTCTGGGTAGCAAAACATATTAACATATACCAACAAGGTTTTATAGATTTCCCTCTAAGTCCCTGACCTCAGAAATACTCTTAATTCACATCATTCATGACAGGTAGGCATATTCATATTTCCTAGACAGGCAAGTCCTGCAAAATGTTTGGGAGAGAGCCGCACCTTTCTGAGCAGGGACCATAATCTCAGATAAAATTGGGGATCGTTACAGTACCAAGGTGACTTGTTGCTAGTTAAAATACCTTAGTGTATAAGCAGATAAGATACTGATCAGGTATTTATTAATGAAGATTGAAGAATGAAGAGGAATTGAAGACACATGTTCATATTTTCTAATTTATCATTCACTTCTGACTTTACTTCATATATCTATGTCATTGGATAAAAAAAATAAAAAACCATCATTCCACTGAAATATTGTAATAAAAGCAGGTAAATGTTCCCATTTCTGGAAACTCATGTAGGGAAGTGGAATCTGGAAACTAATAAATCTCCTCTTTAATAAACCACCTGATAAAGCATTAGTACTTAAAAACAAACAAACTTGAGCACTATTCAATATAAAAAGCAGAAGGCAAGTCACAAGTAGTAATAAGGACCCTTATATTCACAACAGCATGGAACGAAACAGATTTACATTCACAAGAAAGAATAATCACAGTTTAGAACAATGGAGGAACAAAGAAAAGATAGTCTACAGAACCAATGACTATTCTCTTCAATATTCTTATTAAGGGTTATCATTTTAGTGAAGAAACACTAAAATTTGATAATGGCTCTTTGCCATAAAGTATTCAGATTTGCTTGAATTGCCTGTGAAATAAAATACATGCAGTTCTTTTTTCATGGAGTGATCCTTTATAAAGTTATAAGTTAAACAATTTTCCTGGCATTGTTATACAAATACATTGTATTTATCCGCTCCAAGATGTATTGACTTTTCATATCTCAACATTATAATTGTAACATGCTTTTTGATTTAAAAAAATCTTTTTCTGAAAATCTCTTATCAACCCAATGGTTTCCACTATAGTCACTGGCAATGAAATACTTACAGTGAATTAGTAGACCCTAGTAAATTAATATGGACAAAAGGCAGGTATCCAAACAGCAGGAAACTATGCAAGTGTTCACCTGATACAATGCTGTCTTAAATGATGATAATAACTGGGAGTGCTACTCATTTCAGAAAAACAAACAAAATGGGCAAGGTAATTTTTTTTTAAATCTTGGTTGCTGGTACTTAAAATACGGAATTAAAAACAGTTATAACACAACCTTGCTTGTCCCACTTGATGTGTTCTCCTTGGTTGTCTCATTGATTCCCATAGCTTCACCTCCCACTAGGTGGTAATAATTGTCAACTTATGGCTCTCCAGCCCAGAAATCTCTCCTGAGATTCAGAGCCATATATCTAGCTCTCAGATATTTTATTTATTCACTTCCACTCTTTCATGCTCAACCAATTAATCAAGTACTTTTAAGTCAATCCTTAGGATATCTCCTATCAATCCTATATACTCTATCTTTCATTGTCTCTGCTTAGTTAAGGTCCTGTTATGGTCTAAATGCTTGTGCCCACCCCAAAAGATTCACATGTTGAATACTAATGCCCCATGTGATGGTATTTAGAGGCGAGACCTTTAGGAGGTGATTATGTCATGAAAATTAGGTCATGTGAATGGAATTAGTGACCTTATAAAAGAGACCCCAGAGAGCTCCCCCACCCCCTCCACCCCCAGAGAGCTCCCCCACCCCACCCCAGACACAGTGAAAAAAGAAGCAGTCTGAAAACCAGGAAGCAGCCCTCTTCCAGACACAGAGTATCCTGGGGTCTTTCTCTTGGACTTCCCAGCCTCCAGAATTGTGAAATATAAATGTCTGTTACTTATATGTCATCTAATTTATAGTATTTTTTACATAATACCCCAAACAGACTAAGACAGGACCTCATCATCTCTTTTACAGAAAATGAAAGTCATGGCCTGACTAATCTCCCTGATCCTTTACATACTCTAATTTCCTTCAAAAGTCCATAGATGTCATTGTCTTGGGAATTGTCACTAGTCAGACCCACCTATATATTAGTTCATTAAATCCATGCAAATGCACCCATATAGAGATATTAAAATTCCCAATTTTTAGATGGGTAAACAAAGTTATATAACCTATATCACTAATAAGTGGAAAATACAGAATTAGAAAGCAAATCTTTTTCATCCCAAACAGAAATTTATTTTATTATGCTGTGTAGCCTTCTAGCTTTCATGGTCAAACAAATAGACAAAGAAAGGAGAGGATGGGACAGAGTTTTCCTGTAGTAGCAGAGCAAGGATTCTATGAAGGGTGGTTTGAGAAGTGGTGCATGTACATTTAAGAACACAATTACTTGGGGGATATAATAGCCAGTCCTGTGGAATAATGTGGTAGGAAAGACACACTGGTGGCACATTTTATTGCATAAGTTTTATTAATGAAACTGCCTACTGCAGAAATTGGTGGGAGAAGGGATTGGCAGTGGGCATATCTAACTATATCAATGGAATGCTTTTCAAATCAGGTGCTAATATAATGCAAATGCCTTTACTACATAAAGGAGATAAAGGTATGGTCATGGATAGTTTAAATGTTAAATATGATAAAATGTTCCCCCATTTTTGAGAGAGCCAGCAGGTAGCCTGTCAGAGAATATCAAGTGTGTGACAGCGTGAGTCAGAGAAGAGACTGGCAGGGTTAAGTGTGATCTCAGAGAACATAGCTCTCAGATAAAGAGCAGGCTTTTCAGAGATTTTCAAAAAGTACAGCATTGTGGATAAGTTAAACCATCTAAACATAGTGGCCAATGAGCATAAAAGATTTGAATGTTTCTGACAGACACCATGTCAGAGAATTAAACATAGCAAATAAAAAAATAAATGTATAACACAATTGTTAGGTTGTTTGTGATCATATGTCTTTGACTCAGGGTATATTACTAAATTATGTACTAGTGTTCTTAATTTATTATCAAAACATTAATCACAAATCTATTTAGAAATAAACACTAGTCAGAATCCTGATGGAAATAACCCTATAGCCACCTAACAAATTTGAAGAAGTGATTATACATCCACTCACCTAATGGCAGGGTCATGCAAAGATGAACAACTCTTAGAAAGGAAATTAAAAGTATTAACAGGTGTTGCTTCCAACACTCTTGAATTCTTGCCACCCTTGAAGGGATCATTTCTTTAGAACCCATTTTAATAGCAGATCATCCGTTTTTTTTTAATATGTCTAGAAATTCATTACAAGGTTTTCATCATAATAAATGTATACTTCTAATTAACTTTTCGCCCCATATTACTTGGTTTTAAATAAAAGAGATAAAAACAAGCACAGGATGGATCTGTTTTCTAGTTCTCTTAGAAAAGTTCAGTTGGATGCAGTCATTTTCCCATTTTAATATCCTCTGCGCCTCATCACCAGAGCGGGGAAGTGATAATTTCCTCATCACCCATGGCGTTGTTCACCCTCTCAAAGGGCCCTCAGCATACTCCTGGCCCCGGAAGGCATGAGACCGCACTTCTCCCTATACTGGTCTGGTTAGGCAGCTTCTCCCTGCTGTTAAGTACTTCACCACTTGCTATGCTCTCCATCTTTGCATCCTCTGAGTCCCTGGCAGAAATCACACAGATCAGGTATTTCATCAGACTGGTAATTCTAGAGAAATTGGGTTCTAGAGAAACCTAACTTCTGAACTGCGTGGTTTGGACATGCTTATCCTGCTGAACCTGAGTGAGTACAAATTACATAGCTGATCTGGGGGAGATGAACAGACAAATCAGTCTTTGGCAGGATGGGAAGAAGCTTTGGCATTTTGGACATACTATTTTTGGATGAAAAAAGTCGTAGAGAAAGTTTTTGTGGCTCTGTGTCAAAGCATAGTAGAAAAGTGTTAATTGGTACAATTGATTATGCTACAAGGCAATTACTTTCTAGAGAATAAATGGATAAATTAGATCATGTCTTTCTTTTGTGAAGTATTAACATATCTCTGTAGTATACCCTCCTCCTCAACCTCTAATGACTCCTTTTTTCTGTGAACTTTCTCTGGGTAAATACAGGAAAGTCCAGCCATGAAATGTAAGTGAGAACTGGGATGACAGCCCAGTGGTCAGACTGTCTACTGGTGGACGAAAACGGTCAGAGAACTAACTATTCCTCAAGAGAGAAGGCAGGACAGAGTGTCCAGAGGGTCAGAGTGTGTCAAAAAAAAAAAAACTGACGGAAATGAAGGAGTAGTGAAATCATAGGGTTATAGACCCCAATACAATAGTGAGCAATAGCTTTGCACCTAATCCTACTCACACAAAGCCTGTTAGGGGAGATGACAGTGAATTAATTCTTCTATAGTGGCTATACTGTGTGATTTGTAGGCTACCTCAAAATAGTTTTGGGTAATGCAGGAGAGGAGTAAATATATGAAGAAAAGGGGAACCAAAGAAAAAGGTATTGAAGAAATGATGGTAGGAAACATTGAGCAACATACAGGTGAAAGAAAGATAAATATAAAGAAAAAGAAGGAAGGAAAGAAAGTGGGAAGGAAGAAACATTTTGAGGGTTTATTATCATATTTTTATACTTTATGTAAATTTACTACATTATATATATTTACTCTAGAGGTAGGTACTACCATGATCACCTCTTTATATATGGGGAATCTGAGACTTAGAAGTTTAAGAAAATTCTCTAAGTTCACAAACCTGGTAAGTAGTAGAGCAGATATTCACTACACAAAATAATCCTGGTAGAAACAAACTATAGCATAATAAAATGAAAAGTATGTTCTCAAATACATGTTCTGAATACGCAGAGAAGGAAGCAGGGTTAATAGCATAATCTCAGTCTACTCCCTGGGACTCTCCTAGTCAGTTAGTTATGGTTTAGGGAACATTTGAATGTCTTTGTTCAAATTTATCTGCTAATCAGTTTTGTTGCTTTACTCTCACTACATGCTAATTTATAATTGAAAATGAAACTATTTAACAAGATATCCTCTACTGTATGTAAAGTGTTAGGTTTGGGTTTAGATAGATTTTCTGCAGCATATTGTTGCATTTGTTTGATAATTCTTGATAAACACACCTACTAACTAATTCACACTTGTCACTCAACATTTACCCATTCTATATCTTTATGTCTAAATGATGCATTTGAAATAGATGAGATCATAAGCAGAGCTTTCTTGTTTGTATTTTTATTTACTTTAAGTAGATTTTATATGTAGGTACATGAAAAAAACACAAAAGGAACAAAAACACATACTGTGAGATAAATATATGTCTCTCCTACAACAGCCACAACCATTTAGACACCTGTTCTAGATGCAACTGATGTTTCCAATTTTTGGTATACCCTGATGAAAATATTCAATGTATGGGCAAGCATGCAAAGGTGCAAATACAGAAACACACAAATGGTGACTCTCCTATTCTAAATCTTTTTTCACCTACCTATAAGATAAGATAAGATAAGAAATACAAAATAGATAGATAATAGATGGGTAGATGATACATCAATCAATAGAAAAATATTTCATATTTATACCGAGCAGCTTTATTCTTTTTAGTGCCCACACAGTATTCCATTTAATGGACATAGTATTACCATTAATTTCTTAATTACTCCCTGTGATAGATATTTAGATTGTTCCTGTCCTGTGTTATTACAGACCGTGTTGTAATACATATCTTTGTATGAGTGTCATCTGAGATATATGAGTATGTGTAAGAGCCAAGACAGTTACCCCCTGTGTATCATTTTTAAATGTCCTTTAACCATATTTCCATTGGGCTTTGGGTTGGGGCTGCCACGAGTAGGTGCGTAAGTCTCACTTCCATATGATTGGACCCCCTGGGTTGACACAGTGCATACTGTTGGCAGCCTGTATGGAACCTTGTTGATTATTCTCTATTCATTTGCAGATATTCTTCATAAATAATAAAAATTCACATTGTGTACCTGACATCTATGGGAAATACCACAGATGATCAATTCTCTTTTGATTGCACTTATATTTGTTGTTGAGTTTGCCTCTTTTAGGAAATCTACTTTATCACACTTTGATTTTAGTGGCTCCAGGTTTTTGTGTGATATTTAAGAAACCTACTCCAATGGTATGAATATAATTCTTTTATATGTTCTTTTATATGTTCTTCTATAATTTTCATAATTTCACCTTTTATATTTTAGTGTTTTACCTAACTGAAATTTCTTTAGATGTAAGAAAGAAGAAGATAACATTTTTCTACAAAGTTACACAGTTGTCCCAAAACTATTTATTAAATAATGTGTTTTGTCCATAATAAATTTCCATACAGTGGATCGATTTCTGGAATTTCTTTTCTATTCCACTGATCTGTCTATTCATATGTGAGTTCCATCTGGTCTTAATTATAGTATTTTCAAAATTGTTCCCCTGTGACTCTTCTTTTTATGTACTTCTTGGATATTTTTCTTTCTTAATTTTCCCATAAGGTTTAGAATCAACTTGGTTAGGTTTTAAAATAGGAGTCACTGATACTTTGGGGGAATAATATTTCATTTGTATATTAATTTAGGAGAAAAATGACATTGTTTGAGACTGACTATTCTATCCAAAAAGAAGTTAAGCCATCTTATGTATTTGAATTCCTTTACAACTGTCAGTAATGTTTATATATTGTTCCTCCTTGAACACTTTGCATTAAATTTATTCCTACAATTTTGTTATTTTTGTTGTCATTATTATAAATGGGATCTTTTAAATGATCATTATTTTTCTTACTGGTTTTCTTTATCTATAGGATGGGAACATATTTTTGTATATTAATTTTATATTATGGCACCTTATTGAATTTTTATTCTTTTTGGGGGGTAAATTATTTTTAATTTTCAAGTTGACAACTGTAACATTTGCAGAATATCTGCAGAAAATTACATTCTTATGACTTTTATTTGTATATTTTCTGCTTCTTTTTCTTGTCTATTTACATTCCTATTACCTGAGAAAAAAGTGTTTAATAATTTGGGAGATAATGGCCATCCTTGCTTTATTCCTGATGTTAGTAGAAATTTTTCTAGTATTTCACCAGTAATAATGATGCTGATTTTGGTGTGAAATAAATATATTTCTATTTTTAAAATTGATTTTTGTTAATAGATTTTCTCAAATGTCTTCCCATCATCAAAGATGACATGAGTTTTCTCTTAAATTCTATTAGTATGATGATTAATAAATAGCTTTCTTAATATTAACCCATCCTAATATCTCTGGAATGAAGTTCCATTTGGTCAAGGAGTATTATTATTTTAATATCTGAAGAATATCTCTCTAGTAATATTTCCTAGTAGAATGCCACTTGGTTTTTAATACTCAAACTTTATAAAACATATATATTTCTCAGTGCAATGTTTTTCAGCTGATGTTTTTATAGAAAACTATATTTATAGCTCCAGAATTCAATGCATCATATCTAAGAAAATAATGTGCAGAAAATTCTCAAGTTACAATTTACATAAAATTGGCACAACATGTCAAATGTCAACAAGGAGGATATGCATGACAGCAATATAAGAACATTTCTTTTAATAATAGCCTACTGTCAGTTTGCCACTCTCCCTTTTTTCTTTCTTCTTCCTTTTTTGGCTTTCACTTTTCTTCCCTACCTAAACAACTCACTCCAAAAGGTATTATGTGAAACCAAGCCAGGTAGGCACATGCACAGTGGAAGAAGGGGAGAAAGCAGTAGCTTAGACTGAGGTGTCAAAGCCTAAGGAGAGTAAAGATGTCATCCTCACTGGAACAAATGGGTGGCCAGCAAGGGATTTTAGAGCCTGAGTATACTGAGCAGAGTATGAAGTGTTTAGCAAGTGGAGTAGCACGGAGAGTACAAGCCCAGGTAGAATAAGTAAGGCTTCCTTCCAGCAAGATGGCCCCATGTAGAGCAGGAAGGGATAAAGAAGGCAGTCACATTATGCAGGAAAGGCAGCAGTAACAATGAAATTGGTTATGTAGGCATAAAAATGATAAAATAAATAAATATATTAAGAATAAGGAGGGTCTGGTTTTTTCCTGCTGTCAGAGAAGAGAGTTACAAATATTCTAAGAGAGAAAAATAAAGTGAATCTTGTGGTACTGGACTGGATTTGAGGGACTAGAGAAAATCTAGGGTGTTCTCCCATGCAAGTACTAACCAGACCCAACTCTGCCTAGCTTCCAAGAGCAGAGGAGATCAGGCATGTTCAGGGTGGTATAGAAAAGGCGAGAGAGGGATTAGGAAGGAGGGAGAGGGATTCAAATACATGGTGATGGGAAAACAAATGACTCTGAGTGGTGAAAAAACAATGGAACACATAGACAATGAAGAATTGCACACCTGGAAACTCTGTAATTTTGCTGACCAATGTCACCCCAATAAATTTAATAAAAAAATAAAAGCTAAATTCAAAAACATCTAGGGTATTCTATATAGATAGATAGGTAGCTATGGAAACGAATATAGATGTAAATATATACTTAGCTCTGTTCACTGAGGGTCAGTGACACCTCAAAAGTAGTGAGCACACCTAGTCTTCAGATCTCGGTTTCTAAATACCATTCTCCACTAAAAGAAACCAAGGATTCTTGGAGAAATGGCTGATTCCAAGGTTGGAGTAGGGGTAGTACATAATAATGTACCAGGAATATCTTGTGAAAGTAAGAAAGTGCTTAAATTATGATGAGAACATGTTGAAGCCAATTTGGAGGAGTTTTCAATGGTCAAAACAGATACTTTTACTATAAAAACAAATAATGATATTAACAAATTACAATAATCAATGCATCTGTACTGATATAAATATGAATATGTTGAAAGTTTGATGAGGATCAGGATATTTATATAGTTCCAAAGTAACCTTGCCCAAATATTTATTAATTACAAAGGCAAAAGATTAATTTACAGTAGAAAAGTCTTACATAAACCAATCTTACCAAGTAATGAAAGACAACATCAGTTATGTGATAAATTAAAATCATGGGTCACCTAATAGGAGATAAAGAGAAGAATACAATGTTGCTTTTGTAATATTTTTGCCCAAAATACACAGCCTGCATCTAATAATAAATTAGCATCAGAAGAACATCAATTGAAGGTTATTCACAAAATAATGGAATAATGTCTGTGAACTTCAAAAGTGTTAATGTTATAAAACTTAATAAAAGATTGAGGAAAAACCTTTCAAGATTGAGGTGAACTAGATATAACTTGTGGTTTTTGACCCAGAAACTTTATTATAAAGAACATTAACTGGAATACTCATTAAAATCTGAATTGGGTCTCAGGACTCATATATCAATGTCCTTACCTATAAAAATAAAGTCTAAAGTATTTAAAAGTAACAGGGCATCATATCAGGTGAAAAAAAATCCTTTTTCTGTACTGGAAACTTTACATAAAATAGGTTGTTTCAAAATAAATAATAACATTAACAAAATTAAAGCCTAAACATCTGACTTCTAGAAATATGAAGTATATATGCTCTTCCCTATTTCACTTGCTAAGTACAACTATAAATCCTGGACATCATATAAAACAAAAGAAGAATTCTGACAAATGAAGGAGCAGACACTATGGTGAGCCCTGAACATATATTTACCGGTAGAATTAAAACTACATGATAGTTATAAGGGAAAGATTACAGTATGTAATGGTTTTGTGCTCTGATAGCACAGATAAAATACAGCAGGTAAAACTGGGAGATAAAGGGGAGAAAACATAAAGGTAGAATAGACTTGTTGATTACCTTATAACTTCTATCTAGGATAAAAGAATATTACTTCAAATTAAATGCTTATAGAGAAAGACTGGATGGGAAGAACTAGTTACCAGTTATTCCAATATTGCTAGTAGGAGGGAAAAGATAGAAAATAAATAAATTTCAAAAAAGGAACTTAGGATATCATAAAAAGGTGCTACTATAAAAGTAAATACTAGGAGTCCCCTGGTGGTGCAGTGGCTTAAGGCTCCGGTGCTATCAGTGCTGTGGCCTGGGTTCGATTCCCATCTAGAGAGCTACCCACATACAAAAAAAAAAAAAGGCAAACAGTGTTTAAAAAATAAATTAATTAATTAATTAATTAAAAGTAAATACTAATACAAAAATGCAACCTTCCTGAACACCAAAAAGTATACTCAAGAAAGATTAAAAAAACAAAAAATGGGGGAGTTCCCTGGTGGTGTAGTGGCTAGGTTTCAGCGCTCTCAACACCGTGGCCTGGGTTCGATTCCCACCCAGGGAGCTGCCCAAAAAATAAAAATAAATAAATAAATAAACAAGAAAATGGAAAAACAGACCGTAACTTTTTTAGTGGTTATGTAGAAAAAGAAACAGAATACAGTGAAGGGAACAGGGAAAGAAGCTTGAATTCTGTAAATACGCCCCTTGAACATTTGAGTTTGGAACTGGGGCAATATTTCTCCAAACAACATTGACAATATTAAAATTATAAATCATTTCCTTCAATTAAATATAAAGTAAGTGAACCTATGTATTCAGTATGATGAACTATTTCGAGAGACTTTAACAGCCACTAATTCAACTTTACACAGTAGTACAATATGATGGCTGTCCAAAAAACTCCAGCCCTAAAGGCCTCTATTTTTTCACATTATATGACTGGATTCTTCCCAAACAGCCCTTGTATATTCTAGATTTTTTTTAAAAGTGCAAATAGGGTCTTAAACTATTTTCAGTAACCAATATTATTTGCAGTAGTGCAGTAGTAGATTACTGCATCTGTGTATTAGGGAATAAAGTGAATGAGTAATTGTGGGACAGTCCATCTTTTCCTGCATCACCAATGAAAACTGTAACTTTTGCCATGGAATAAAGGCAATATAGATAAAAGAAATAAGTAAAAATTGAGGTATTCCCACTTTGAAGCTCACTGAAATATCAACATGAACTCAGGCTATGTTTTATTCTAAAAAAATATGTCCTAGCTCTGCTCACCTAAAAGACTTAGAAACAATGTCCAAACCAGTAGCAACCCGCACTTCTGTTGTCTACGTGTACTCTCCGAAAATAATTTCACACTTAAAGGAACCAGGACTTCTCAGAGAATTGGATGATTCTTTTCTGTATGAATATAGAACATTTTGACACAGCAGAGAAAACACAAAGACTATAAAGTTGGGGTCAGAGTAACACAGGAGCCAATTTGAAAAGGTTCCCACCATTAAAAATGCTGAATTTAAACATCAATTAGAATAAAAACTGAAGTGAATTAAACATATTTCAAACTATTAGTTCAGATAATAATAATAAAAAAATTTTAACCTAATTGGTCATTGTGCTAAAGATTCAATCCATTATTGAGAATAAAAGATTCAAGTAGTCATGCTAACTTCCCATCCAATTAAACCACAGGGTAACGAAGTCAAGATAAAGGGAGATAAGTATCATTTCATAGGAATAATCTAGGTAATAAATGAAGAAAGGATAATAGAAGTGAAATAGCACCATACCCTAATGGATCAATAATTGATCCAGGCAGTGAATAACAGGGACTTCTAAAAACCAGGTATTAAGGGCCTCTAAATAGAAGAAGACAACATCAGTAATAGTCACACTGATAACACTGACATTCCATCTGTTCAAGTCCCTAGGTCAACTACTGATTTACAGAAAAAGAAATGTTAAATGAGAAGAAATGAGAAATGTTTTTCACACTCTAGATTTGCATCTACAGTATAGAAAATGCTCAAGAGCAACTGACCCCATTTCTTCAACATAGAAATCGCAAAATTAAATAAATAAAAACAAACAAATGTATTACATGCATTAAGAAAAAGTAGAGTTAAAAAAGAAGAGAGGAGAGAAGCAAGCGTAGAAAGAAGTCCAGAGATTAAGAAATTTAGAAGACATCACTCAATCATGTTTGAATCTTATATTTATTTTGACAAAATATATACACTATTAAAACACATTAGAACTTTTTTAGAGAATTAAAAATTTGAACACTACTGAATATGTGATGTTATTAATAAATTTTTGAGAATTTTTTTAGTTGAGGTATTTCATGGTTACTTTATCAAAGTCCTTAAGCTTTAGAGATACATACTAATGTATTTATAAGTTAAGCAACACAATGCTTGAGATTAGCTTCAAAATAATACCAAGGGAGTAAGAATAAAACTACATTGGCTATAATTGATCTCTGTTAAATCTGTGTGATGATACCTGGAGGTTCTATATGTTCTATTCTACCTACTTTTGTAGATGCTTGAAATTCTCCATTATAACATCTTCGAAAATAAATGAGGAAGAAAAGGGGAAAAGTAATGACCAAAAACTATCATAATTTATGATCATTAAAAATAATTTTGCTTTAATTGGATATACAGAAGCAAAACCATATTTGATTTTAGACTATAGATAAATGACAGTTGTGAACCTAAGGGGGTGGATTTATTTTCCAACACTCTTGGTCTGTCCTATTAGCATTTTATCATAATCTTGGATTAAGGTACAAATGGCATATTTATCAATTTTTACATGTAGAAATCCAGGAGTCATCAATAAATTACAGAACTTTAAATGAAGATTTAGAGATATCATAATATCTAGAAAAATGAGTTGCAATTGATGAGACTTGTTTTATATGGATAAATGAATTGCTTTGCATAAAATCTAAAAAAGTCAATTTTATAAGCACAGAGAAAGAAAAAGAGTCCAATAATAAATAATGGTCAAATGCTTGGGATTCAATCAGATGCAAGTTCCTCTGATCTATAATTGTGGCAAAACAAAACATATATCTGCAATTTTAACAGGAGCACAATTTCCAGATCAGCTGAAGTAACAAACTGTATTTTGCCTTTTGTTTTTACCAGAGTAAACATAGGTCTTACATTCAGTTCTTATTAACATATTTAAAGAAGAACAATTGTAAAGTAGAAGGGTTTATAAGAGGGAAATGGCAATTATCAAGGAAGCATATAATGGTTAATGATGTGAGACTGTTTCGCCTAAGGACAACCAGACTGCAAGGCCTCTCTCTTATTTAATACAATAGAAGAGGAGACATGTAGGAAAGGTATTAAATTTATTCTATGTAGATCCCAAACTGGGACCCATGGATGGAAATTACAGAACTATAGGTTTAGGCTTAAGAAGATAAATTAATTTTCTAACAATCAGAGCTTTCTGAAAACAGAAGCTTCTTTATGGAAGCAATAAACTCACTAATCACTGGAAATGTTCCTGATAATCATCCCTATAGGTGATTAGGTACCTCCTCATTAAAGGGAGGTGGGAAGTTCAGCTAAATGACCTTTATAGACCCTTTACTATTTGATATCACCTTATTAAATTAATTACACTAATTGTCAAATAAATCAGATTTATTATCAGGCATTTTATAAATCTCCTCCATAATAACAGGATGATGTTATTTTATATTTGCCATCACACATTTCTTAAAAAGTATTGAGCCACCTAAAGAAAAACAATAAAAACTCTCAGCTTCTTTTACGTATTTGCTCCTGCTTGACTCATTTTATCCCATATCTTTCAATCTAACCAACTCAGCTAATCCATCAAGCATGCCACTACCATGCACTCAATAACATTTAATGTGCTGGCCAAAGTCTCCATTAATCTTACATTTTGTGAATCAGCAGCTCTCTAACTGATTAAAGTTGCTTCTTTCTTTCTCTACTGATTGCCAAACAAAACTTCATAACAGATATATAAATATATTTTGTTGAGCATAATCTAAAGCCACATGACATTTCACAGCAAAAAACGAGATAAAGCTTACCTAGACTCAGGATATCTGATATGCTGGGAACTTAAATGTGTTACTTATTGCATAAAATGCAATCAAAAGGACCCATTTCTCCTTGATCCATTTAATCTAAATATTTTTAAATAAATCACACTAGAGCTTATTTTGCCAAACTCAGGTTTTTAAGATGTAACCCCAAATATCTCTAGTTTCCATCACTCTAGATGGATAATTCATAAAACCACAATTCAATTTATACATCAAATATTTATTGATTGGCTGTATGTCAAACCCTGGGAATAGAAGACAAAGACGCAACAGTCATCATTCCTGTCTTCATGAAGTTTACAATCTAGTTCAGGAGAAAGACCTCAATCTACTTAAACCAAATGCAAACAAAATGTGAGTTTTGATGATTGTTACAAATGAGAGCTACTGGGTAGAGGTGAAAGCATATAATAATAATAATAAAGGGATTAGACCTGGTCAAGGTCAGGGATTGCTCCCCTGTAGAAGGGACAATAGAGTGTCTCTAAAGAATGTCTAAACATTCTCCCATACAAAAAAGACAGAGAAAAGCACTTCATGCTCAGGGCATTATAAGACTTTCTGGTGAGATGAAATACCACAAGTATAAAAGACTAGAAGATGTCCATGTGGTTAGAACTGAGGGGGCATGTTAAAAAAAAAAAAAAAAAAAAAAAAAGACTGGAATGAGATAAACCTGGAAAAATAGGGCCAAACCACATACATTTCCTTCAAAGGAGTGGGTAGTAAATATGATTGGGATTGGGTTAGCCTTTCAAATTGTCATGGATCATTTAACAAGAGGCGTGAAGTATAAGGATGCAGAATGGAAGACAGTAAACTAGTTATGAGGCTAATTTACTTGTCCATTTTAGAGAAGGATAACTTGGATTGGTTTGACCATGGAATTAATAAAATTGGTTGTATTCAGGAGATTTTAGAAAGTAAAAGTGATAGGACTGGAATAGATCTAAATCTATCTTTTGCCTATAAATTATGTTTAAATAAATTTAGTTGTTTAGTGTCTCTTTATCCAGAGAGTTCCCTGGGTTTTTTAGCTGTATCAGTCAGGGTTCTTCAAAGAAACAGAACCGATAGGATACATATATAGAGAGATTTATTTTAAGGAATTGGCTCACACAATTGTGGAGGCTGGCAAGTCTAAAAATGTGTAGGGCAGGCCAGCAGGCTAGAAATTCAGGCAGGATTTCTAGATGAGTTTTGTGGCAGAATTTCTTCTCAGGGAAACCTCAGATTTTGCTCTTAAGGCCTTCAAGTGATTGGATGAGGCCCACCCACATCATTGATTGTGGTTTACCTAAAGTCAATTGATATTAAATGTTAATCACATCCACTTTCACAGAAACATCTAGACTAGTGTTTGACCGAACAACTGGGCACCAGAGCCTAGCCAAGTTCACACATAAAATTAACCATTGCATGAGCCATGTATAAATTTACCTCCTTTGGTACTAGTGAACAAATCCATATAAAATGTTCATGAATGTATTAGCTTTATTATATACACTTTAATGGAACAGTTTATTTTAGCTCTAGGTTTTCTAGAATTTAAACATGTATATTTTGTTTATAAATCTCCTCATGCCATAGGCCCTCCATTAGTTATACTTATGCCCTCACTCAAGCAATAGTAAGCGTCCAGGTTTTTCTAAAATAACACAGATACTAAGAATAAGGAAAAATGTATTATGTTAACTTTGATGCATGTATTGGTCTGAGATTAGTCTAACATGGCCAAGAAACCAAGCTACATGACTCTACTAATCTGCCCAACTTTTTAGCACATTGGTTAGGAATTTTAGCATTGGGAAGTCCTCAATCCATTAGCAAATCTGAAGGCTCTTTTGAATACTCTTAAGAAATTTATGAAAAGTTTTCATGAGGTCCAATTATCCAAATATTTTCAGGAACTCACTTTAACAATGCTAGACCCAAAGAAATGACTACATTTTTCTTATATTTTGGGATGTTTCTTCTGTATAAACCTCCCTGGGCATAAGCAACCACCAGCATTAGAATAAATTTGTGTGTGTGTGTGTGTGTGTGTGTGTGTGTGTGCGCACGTGCGCATTTGGTATAAACCTTTGGCAAAATTATAAGTCAAAATAAAGCATAATATCTGGTTTCTCCTTGTTCAAGTGTTTCATTTGCACATCATGGGTCCAAGCACATCACTCTTCCCTCCCCTATCAATGTAGATACACATACAATAACATGGAATTAATACATTTTC
Source organism: Lyroderma lyra (assembly GCA_004026885.1). Taxonomy (NCBI): domain Eukaryota; kingdom Metazoa; phylum Chordata; class Mammalia; order Chiroptera; family Megadermatidae; genus Lyroderma; species Lyroderma lyra. The sequence continues at coordinate 63,939 of PVJL010002282.1, forward strand.
CCCTGATATTTCTACTGTAAAGGCTGTGTATGAGTTTGTAGGATGAATGTAGTAAATCTTCCTGAGATACCAACTTTACTATAAGATTTGGAGGAAAAATGTTGTCAAATAACTAATCAGAATTTTAAAACATATTTTTTCTCTTCCTTATCAACTACTTCTACTCTCTAACTTTTCTATTAATTTTTCTGTGTCTTCATTCTCGCTTACCACCCACTAAGAGATTTCTTTAATCTGAACTAGCTCACTGATTCATTTTCAGTCGTATCCATCCTGCTATTTATCTCAGCTATTGTGTTCTTGATTTCCACTCCTATTTTTTTCAGACCTAACATTTGTTTGATTCTTTGTATGAATTTTTCTGCTTCATAGCCTCCAATAGCTCACTGAGCATATTATTTTGCTTATTGTTGATTCATAATTCATCAGTTCCAGTAATTCTGCTCCATATGTGTAGTTAGTTGTCTATCTTTTTGGGGGGGCCGGGGGGGGGTAGTTTGACCTCTCAAACATCTAGTGGGTTTGTGCTGCTCTGTGTATCTCAGCTACTATATCAGGTAACATGTAAGGGAGAAGTGCCAATACACTGTCCCTTGTTTGTGTCCTTGGTGAGCTGCAAAAGAAATGAAGGAAACCCTGGGGAAGATTTCAACATAGGCAGTATTTACTGCTCCCATTTGTTGTCACTGTTATCAATTAAAGATCAACTTTTTAACTTATAGAAAAAAGCAGTGCTGGAAGGGGCAGCCTCTTTCCTAATTATCCAGTAGCCCTGGGCATTAGGAAGAAAATGGGAAGGAAGACTAAATGTCTGGCAATAGTCAGCCATGACATTGATCATCACCTTCCAACACTAGGTGGCCTGACCTATTGCTGAGATGATGGAGTTAACAATGATTGCCTAACTCAATGTACAGGAAAAGGAAAAGCCCAATTTTAAAAACACCCCATCCATCTTCTACTGCTGTGTCTAGCTGACCTCTAATCCAAGCTACTAAAACCCCCATCTCTTCTCCACACATGCCAGTCCAAGGTTTCTTAGCATTTCTGTGATCATTTCTCAGATTTGAGCTGCCCTTTAACCTTTATAAGATTGTTGAGAGGAACTAAAAAGCTCAAGCTACAACCTTTTTTTTTTCAGGAATGAGAATCCAAAACAGAATTTATCTACTAAAATATTATTATACAGGATAATGCAAGGTTCACATGAACATAGAAAATAAAAGACAAAAATTAAACACATTTTTGTCCTTGCAGCAGATTTCTTCAAGTTATGCCCAGGGTGTATCTCCTTCAACTCTCACAGCATAGGAGCTCAATCTACTCTGCCATTAGAAGTCCTCTTTGGGCAAATCTCAGAAGTGCTAGCTTCAGTGATCAGTGGAATAAACCTTTGTTACAAATCTTGCCAGTCTCTCCACAAAGAATGAGATTCACTGGTCTCTAACTTGCTAGTCTCCAGGGAACCCTTCTCTCTCATGGTTGGGAGTTTCCTTGGCAATTACACAGCAGAGTGGCCTGTTTATAGCGGTTAGCATATTTATGCCAATGACTCCACAATTTCACCCCTGAGTTCCTTTAACACTCTCCTCAACAGGTCATTAGCAGCAGAGGGCCTAGGGAATCTGAGATGCTAGGACCACAGAACAGGGAAGGAGAAAACAGAACCCTCACAAAGCATCAGGACCTGGGCAAACAAAGTCATGAGCTGGATGTGCAATAGATCTCAAATGCATACACTTATACAGAGCAGAGCAAGAGAGATTCTAATGTCCAAAAAGCCAGTGTCTGTGCACAGGGGAGATAGTTTGCAACTAGGAGTTTGGAAAATGGGGAGGAGATAGGAACAGAACACCCAGCAGAGGGGAAATCAGAGCCTCAACTGGGATGCTAAAGCAGTTGCTCAGCTACCATACATTCCTCTTACCAGGTATGAATCAGGTCCTATAGAACCTGGCCAGGGGAAGGAAGACACTTGCAAACAGCTGCCATGCTGGACAGTAAGTGTAAGAGGGGGTGGAACAAAGGCATTTTTTTTGACAAAAACCTGAAATGGATGATATCAGTCCAAGTTATTTTTCTTCATCGAGGTTTTCAATTACATATAGGACATACCTAGCATTTACTGGCATTTGATCTAGTATCTTTAATCTGTCTTTGTTACGAGATGATTTGAGAGTGGAGATTCCTTTAATATCTTCCTCAGAAAACTCCCAAGCAAAGAATTCATTTATTCTCCTTGCTCTCTCGCTTTCATTCCCAAGTGTGCTCTTCATATCACCATTGCCAACAGTTTTTCTCTGGTTTTCTAACTTTGAAGTGCTCGAAGAAATTATTATTGGGATTAGAAATTCTTGCAGGTTTTCCTTGAATTACTTTTTTTTTATTTGCCAAAATGCTTACTGTGCCCTTGACCTGCCACAATTCTGACCTACCCTGGTTTCATTTCTTAACTGATCTTCCCCTTTCTGTAAAGATAATTTTCTTCATTGCAGAGCTCCTTATTGAAAACTTGACTTTCAGGTTTACTGTAATTTATTTACTTTCAATTTTTTTTCCTTCTGTGGTGCTCTTAACATCTTATTTCTTTTCAATTTTCAGTCTTAAAGTTTCAATTTTATGATAAATGTCTTCTTGCCTGTTTATTTTCCTTTTCCAATAATGATAATCGTGTTACATTTTGGTGCTTCTTGGTATTTCTTCTCATTTATCTTTACAGATGAATAAGGTACAAATTTTTCTTTCCTACAAATAATTAAGTCAATTTTCTTTGTGAATTTTAAGATGGTCCAATCAAAGAAGTGGACAGAACTCATCCACATACCCTGTTTCAACTTAGGATTTCATCCTGGCTTGGTCTCTGTTCGGTGGACACTTGAAATCTCCCAGCATTATCATTCTATCTAATTTGATTGCCCAACTTCAGTTAACTTTTTCACTTTCTATCTTAAAAATGAGATGTGTAGTATATTGATTTTATATTTTTGTCACTTTATTGTGTGAGGTAGGTTGGCCAAGTCCTACACACAACATTGCCTCCTTCTTTTAGCATGTTAATCGTCCTATTATTGCTAGGTTTGTTTTTATCCTGGAAGCTCCATGTTCATTCGAAGATAATTAATTGAACAGTCACTATGTGTCAGCCCAGGGAAACCTGGCAGTCACCAAAAAAGAGATAACTCAACTCATAAATCTAAGAAGTCTTCAAGAATTTCAGTTACTGCCAAGCAAATATTTATAATTTCCACAGATACATTTTTAGATAATAAAGTAGTTTTATCATTTTTAAATGATTTTTGTCATTTGATTTCATCTGTTGATTACTTTTTCATCTTTGCTTTCTTCTAATATGACATTATCTAATGAATTTGAGTAAGGTTTGGTAAATTCTTATGGGAAATTCTTTTGTGCTATACAATAATTTTTGTTTAGGCTTTAGTTTTGAAATTAAAGGAAAAAAAAACTTTCTTGTGACTTCTGATTAAAAATCTTGGTAACAACCCCTGAAGCAGACTCTCCCTAAAAATATCTCTGAAACTCATAAAACATGAAAGTATGAAACATTTTTTTTTAAAGACTAAGACTGACAGTTAAAAAGTTATCTGAATCTAAGAGAAACCTCTGCTAACTTTATCCAGGCTTTATCTCTATTTCAACAGAGCTGCCATTCCCACTGAAACAAAAGCAAAATGAATGATACTTTGTTCTTCCTTTGTTTTCATACCTCTGACTCAGAATAGCTCTCCCAATCAGGTGATACCTTTTTGAATATAATTCTCCTTAACCTACCCTATAATGTGAACTTCCTACTTTTACCTAATGATATTTTGAGAAGACAAATAAACCAAAGTCTAAATAACTTTAGTAAGAGCTAACATTTATAGATTATTTTGTGCAAGACATGATTCTGAGCACTTTACATATATTATTTCATTTAATCCTTGCAACAATCCTATGAGGCATATTATTCCTATTTTACAGATGAAAAAACTGGGGAAATGATTTTCTGTAACTGTCACAATATTATGTGCTAAGGAAGAGGCAAGGCCAGGATATAAATAAGCATTCCAGCTCTCAGTACCTTAGTATAAACTGAAACAATCTAGAAATGATGTGCCTGAATTAACCTTTAAAGTCCAGAACCCCCAAAGAAAATGAAGGCTCTGAACTTAAAGGGTTAATGGACCCCGCCATTGAGCATGATTCCTGCACATATTGTTTATGTGCTGATTCTATTGTGTACAATTATGTATCAGAGTTAAATTTTTAAGAAAAGAGGGTGATTACATATGAAGGGTTTCAAATGTGGGGAGAATATAGCTGAGCTTTATTTCCAAGTTATATAAATGATCCTCTTTTTTCTTCCTCTTTCCAAATCAATTTTATTTAACCTTCTGGGACCATTTTTCTTATAAGAATTATGGGCATTTTTTCTACAGCTATTTTAACTGTTAATCAATCTGAGGAAGGTTATTCATTTTCTTTAAAGCTCAGGTTTTCATTCATTTCTCAAGTACTCAACTAATCATAATTTGAATTATTATTTTTATTAAATATCATAGTCATTATTAATAATTGTTTGCATGTCTTTGACCAAAAGCTCTTTGAGAACATCACCAGTAGCTTATTCTTCTTTGTGCCTTTATTAACTAGTATTGTAATTGTTACTTTGCAGGTGCTCAATACATGTTAATGGACAAATTATAAATTTGCTAAACACTGTCTCAGAAACACAGAATTAGCACCAGGGTTGATTGACCTAAAGATGATACCTCTAACAACACAATCCTTTTCCTTCCACAAAACCTATGTCCAATGTACTACAGAATGACAACACCACGCCCTTGAATAGTGAAGAAAAATTTGTCCAAAGTTGGCCTGACAAAGTAATCACATATATCAGTCCTGTAGTGATTTACATTGTTTCACATTGATATATTATAGAAACAAAGTTCCTCAGTTTTCATGTTCAATATTGAAAATTCTGGACTAATTTTTGAGAACTTCTAGAACCACAAATTATATTAAGAGATGCAAGAAAATGGATGTTCGGCACCTTTGAGAAACAAGAATCAGTAGTATTCATCATATCTGAGAGGAAGAACTAGAAAAGTTAATTAGTTTGTTTTTCCTATTACTTAAGCTCTTCTACCATTCAAAACATCCCCCACATTCTGAAGTAGATCCTGGCTTTCTCTCCTAAGCAGAAGCAGTAGCACAACCCACAAACTTTCACAACATTTATATGTAGCTGTCTTTGTTTTAAGGCAAGAGAAATAAGATGTTTTCTTGGAGACTGAACATTATTAATTACAAGAACAGAGTGGTACATTGTATTGTGCCAAAGATATGCTTGCCAAAGGGATGCTTGCCAAGGTAGTCACCCATATTATTTTAAATAAATTTATGTTTTATATGTTTGTAATATGTGGGATCCTAGAGAGTGTAAGGCCCAAGATAGGACATCATTTGCCCAAGCTTATGGGTGGTACTGGATACCAGTCCCATCATGGTCCAAATTTCTTGTCACATGAATACTTACTTTAAGGGTTTTAGGAAATAAAATATTAGACTCCCCAAACAAAGCTTGTGAGAAATCAGCTGAAATATGAATCAATATTGGACTAGAGAAGAGCTAAAGTAACTGTTATTAGGAAAAAAGAAAGAAAGAAGAGGGAGGAAGAGAAAGAAGCTTATAAAACTCATGGAATGCTGCAAAAGTAGTACCTAAAGGGAAATTGATACCTCTGAATGTTATGTATTTTTAAAAAATCTCAAATTAATAACCTAATATCCCATTTTAGGAAACTAGAAAAATAAGTATAAACCAAGCACAAATAAAATGAAAGGCATGGAAGAATTATGATTAGAGCAACTATTAATGAAATAAAAAATTAAAAATAATAGAGAAAATCAATGAAACTCAAAGTTGATTCTTAAAAAGATCAATGAAATTGACAAGTCTGTAGCTAGAAATACCAAGAGGGTGGTGAAGAAAAGAAACCACCCAATTTATCAAAATCAGGAATGAAATAATAGATATACTACTGACATTATAAAAATAAGGGGAAGGGGGGGAGGACAAGATGGCAACTGGAGAGGAGGTCCCTAAAGCCTCTCCCAGAAAACACAATTGAACACCCACCCAGGAGCCAAGAAAGAGGACCCTGGGTGACAAAAAAATGGCAGCTGAGGAATTCACGCATCGCAAGTAAACACCTAAAAGTTAGAGAGAAGGGGGCAAGGGGGAGAGAGGGGAGGGAGCAAAGATGGATCACAACAGGACCTGATCACGGCTGACTGCAGTACATGGGAGGGGAGAAGCCAAGAGGTAACAAGAGGAAAACCCCTAGCAACACTGGGAGTTATCGGGGAGCTGGGCTGGGGAGCTGGAATTTGAAGGGGTGAGTTGGAGACAGAGCTTGGGAGGCAGCCTCTGGAACTTTTGAGTGGTAGCAGGGCTGAGCAAGGACTCTGAACTGCAGAGATGACATCTTGGCTCTAGGCTCCCTTGGGACGCACAGCGCAGGCGCGCGCCACTCCTATGCAGGGCTGCAGCTCCCAATCCAGGCCCACTGTGGAGGCGGACCACCTGCCAGCACGGCTGCCACTTGCGCGGTCCTGTTGGTCCCATTACTGCCCACTGCGGAGGTGAGCCAGCTGCCTTCCTACCATGGGGTCAGACACACAGCTTCAGACTTGTGCACATGCCTGCTCACTTGCCCCTGGGTCCTAAAAGCAGTGTGAGCCCGCAGACTCTGCCCCAACATTTGGCCACAGAAGCATGCCCAGGAAGAAAGGCGGATTTGATAGCATTTGCCCCAGCCAGCAGCAGCAGCCTCAGCCCGCAACAACCAGCTTCCCCAGCATAGGGCAGAAGGTGGAGCTGCCCCAGTGTGCCTTTTGTTGGCCTCTCCCCTTTCCTACAGCCTCCTCAACCACTAACTAACTACAGGAAGTGGAGGGACCATGATAGATGCACACCACCTCCAAACATAGCAGGAGACCAGAAATAAGAAATAAACAACCCCTCTCTCTCCCAAAACTTGCCCCCCCCCAGTGCCACCTCATGTCTGCCCTATAGCAAGACACCACAAAAGTACCAATCTGGGCTTCTGGGCAGTACTACTGAACATAATGCCCTCATGTCAAAGAGGAAGAACCCAGCAGACAGGATGAATTCCTTAAAAACTAAAACTCCTCAGAAAGATCAGGAAATTCATCAAGACAGCTTCTTAGACCTAGAAGTTTCTGAACTAAGTGACAGAGAATTTAAAGTAGCCATTCTAAAGGCTCTGAGAGAAATGAAAACATACTGGCAGAACACCATGGCTGAGATAAACAACATAAAAAAGGAGATGAATGACATAAAAAAGGATCTCCATGAACAAAAGGAACAATTTAACAAAGAAATTCAAAACATAAGGAAGATTGACATGGAAATGTGGGAGATAAATAATACAAAAAAGAAGTGAGAAATGAAATAATTGCCATAGGAAACAGGGCCAACCAAATGGAGGAAAGAATTAGTGGTATCAAAGATCAGAACATGGAAACAGCTCAGAAAGAAGAAGAGAGGGAATATAGAACCAGAAGGATTGAAAGAACTCTACAAGAACTATCTGACTCCATCAGACAAAACAACATCAGGATAATAGGAATAGAAGAAGGGGTAGAGCACTCTACAGAGAGCATATTCAAACAAACAATAGATGAGAACTTTCCAAACCTATGGAAAGATCTGGAACCCCAAGTTCAAGAAGAAAACAGGTCCCCTATAACAGATCTTCTCCAAGACACATGGTACTAAAGATGGCCAAAACTAAAGACAAAGAGACAATTCTCAAGGCAGCCAGGGAAAAAAGAACTATAACCTTTAGAGGAAAAACCATCATCAGGCTGGCATCAGATTTCTCAGCAGAAACTCTACAAGCCAGGAGGGAGTAGAATCCAATATTCAAAAATTTAAAAGAGAGGAACTTATAGCCAAGAATAAATTATCCAGCAAAATTATCTTTCAGATATGAAGGTGGAATAAAGACCTTCTCAGACACACAGAAGCTGAGGCAATTTGCCAGCACAAGGCCAGCACTCCAAGAAATATTGAAGGAAGCTCTTCAACCTGAAACAAAACATCAAGAAAAATGGAACAAAGTTGGGGCAACAAGAAAGAAACAAAAATAAAACAAACAAAGAAATAAGTAATAGCCACAGCAAATCCTCACATATCGATCATCACTCTAAATGTTAATGGACTGAACTCACAAATAAAAAGACACAGAGTAGCAGACTGGATTAAAAAACAAAACCCATTCTTACGCTATTTCCAAGAGACACACCTCAGCCCAGCCACAAGGGAAAACAGATTCAGAGTGAAAGCATAGAAAAAAATACTCCAAGCAAAATGGCACCCAGAGAAAAGCAGGAGTAGCCATATTTATATCTAATGAAACAGACTTCAGGATAAAAAAGGTAATAAGAGGTACAGATGGACATTTCATAATGATAAAGAGGAAAATACAACAAGAAAACGTGACAATAATTAACATATATGTCCCAAATCAGGAAGCATCAAAATTTACAAAGCAATTGCTAATCTAAAAAGAGAAACTGACAAAAAACACAATAACAGTAGGGAACCTAAAGATTCGTTTGACAACCATAAATGGATCATCGAAACAGCAAATAAATAAGGAAATGTCAGCTTTAAATGGCATATTACAACAATTGGACGTAAGTAACATATACTGGACACTCCATCCTACAACACAAGACTATTCATTCTTTTCTAATATATATGAAACATTCTCAAGGATAGACCATATGCTGGGCCACAAAGCTAGCCTCAGCAAATTCAAGAAGATCAAAATCATGCCAAGTGTATGCTCTGACTACAAAGTTTTGAAATTGGAGATCAACTGCAAAAAGAAAGCAGAAAAAAACTCATTAACATGAAGAGTAAACAACATGTTATTAAAAATGACTGGATCAAAAAAGAAATAAGAGATTAAAAACTACATAGAAACTAATGACAATGACAACAACATATTAAAATTACTGGGATACAGCAAAAGCAGTAATAAGAGGAAAATTTATATTACTACAGGCACTCTCAAGAAAGAAGAAAAATCACAAGTAAACAACCTAACACTGCATCTTAAAGAACTAGAAAAAAAAAAAAACAAAAAAAGTCAGAAAAAGGACAGAAATGATAAAAGTTGAGCAGAACTAAATAAAATAAAGAACAGAGAAACAATAGAAAAAAATAATGCAACAAATACCATATACTTTGAAAAAAATTAATAAAATTAACAAACCCCTGGTTAGGCTCACCAAAGGAAAAAGAGAAAAGACACAAATAACCAAAATTACAAATGAAAGAGGGGAAATTACAACTGATACCACTGAAATACAAACAATCATATAATACTATGAAGGATCATATGCCACCAAATTTAGTAACCTACAAGAAATGGACAAGTTCTAGAAACATACAATCTACCTAGACTGAACCAAGAACTGGAGAGTCAAAATAGACCAATCAACAATAAGGAAATGGAAACAACCATACAAAACCTCCCCAAAAGTCAAAGTCCAAGACCAGACTGTCTCACTAATGAGTTTCACCAGGCAATCAAAGAGGAAAACCTATCCTCCTCAAACTCTTATAAAAAATTGAAAAAATGGCAGTACTTCCCAACCCATTTTACAAGAGCAATATTACCCTAATGCCAAAGCCTGGTAAGGACAACATGAAAAAGAAAACTGTGAACACAGATGCAAAAATCCTAAACAAAGTACTATCAAATGGAATACAAAAATGCATTAAAAAGATTTTACATCCTGATCAAGTGAGACACATCCCAGGGGGACAAGATGATTTAGCATGTGCAAATTGATTATGTGATACATCACATAAACAAAATAACAGATAAAACCAGATGATTACATCAATTAATGCAGAAAGAGCATTTGACAAGACACAACATACATTTATGATCAAAATGCTTAATAAAATGGGGAATGAAGGAATGTACCTCAACATAATAAAGGCCATATATGACAAACCCTCAGTGAGTATTACACTGAATGGGTAAAAACTAAAACCTTTTCTTCTAAAATCAGAAACAAACAGGGATGTCTCCTGTCACCAATGCTATTCAACATAGTGTTGGGCATTATGGCCAGAGCAATTACACAAGAGAAAGAACTAAAAGGCATCCAATTTGGTAATGAAGAAGTTAAATTGTCACTTTTTGCAGATGACATGATTCTTTATAGAAAAAATCCTAAAAACTTCACTGGAAAACTATTAGAAATAATAAAAATTACAGTAAAGTTGCAGGATACAAAATCAATGCACAAAAATCCATTGCATTTTTATATACAAGCAACAAAATTTCAGAAAAAAAGAAATAAGAAAAACAATAACATTTGTGATCACAAAAAGAACAAAAACAAAGAAAAACCTAGAGATAAACTTAACAAAGAATATGAAGGACTTATACATGGAAAACTGTAAGACTTTATTAAAAGAAATTGAAGAATACACAAAGAAATGGAAAGGTACTTTATGTTCATGGATTGGAAGAATCAACATAGTTAAATGGCCATATTACCCAAAGCAATATATAGATTTAATGCAATACCCATCAGAATCCCACAGACATTCTTTTGAGAAACAGGTAAGAAAATTATCAGATTCACATGGAACCACAAAAGACCCTGAATCGCAAAAGCAATCCTATGAAAAAAGAATAAGACTGGAGGCCTCACATTTCCCAACTTCAATCTATACTACAAAATGTCAATAATAAGAACAGCTTTATATTGGCAATAAAGCAGACACACAGACCAATGAAACAGAATCAAAAACCAGAAATAAACTCACAAATAAATGGACAGATAATTTTCTGACAAAGGAGTAAAAAATATACAATTGCAAAAAGAAAGCTTCTTCAGTGAATAGTGCTGGGGAAATCGGAGAACCACATGTAAAAGAATGAATCTGAATGGTGAACTGTCACCATATACCAAGCTTAACTCAAAATGGATCAAAGACCTCTACAGAAGACCCAAAACAATAAAGTGCATAGAAGAAAACATTAGTGCTAAATTTATGGACCTTGGGTACAGAGAAGACGTTACGAACTTGACCTCAAAGGAAAGGGAAGTAAAAGCAAAAATAAATGAATAGGGCTATATCAAACTAAAACACTTCTACATAGCAAAAGTAACCATCCATAAAGCAAAGAGAAAACTATCCAAATGGGAGAAAATACTTGCAAACAATACCTCTGATAAGAGGCTAATATCTAGAATATATAAAGAACTTGTACAACTCAATGACGACAACAAAAAAACAAATACCCCAATTAAAAAATGGGCAGAGGACCTGAACAGACACTTCTCCCAGGAAGACTTACAAAAGGCCAACAGATACATGAAAAAATGCTTCACTTAACTAGCTATCAGGGAAATGCAAATCAAAACCACCATGAGATACCACTTACACCTGTTAGAACGGCTATCATCAACAAGACAAGAAATAAAAAGCGTTGGAGAGGATGTGGAGAAAAAGGAACCTTCATACACTACTGGTGGGAATGGAAATTGGTACAACCACTATAGAAGACAATATGGAGGTTTCTCAAAAAATTAAAAAGAGAATTACCATATGACCTGGCAATCCCTTTTCTGAGTATCTACCCCCCAAATTTGAAAACCTTAGTCCACAGATATATGTACCCCAATGTTTATCACATCACTGTTCACAGTGGCCAACTCATGGAAACAGCCAAAATATCCTCTGATAGATAACTGGATAAAGAAGTTGCAATACATTTGCACAATGGAATATTGCTCAGCCATCAGAAAAGGTAGAATACGGTCATTTACGATAACATGGATAAACCTTGGATTATTGTGTTAAGCGAAATTAGTAAAATAGAAAAAGAAAGAAAAATATGACTTCACTTATATGTTGAATATAAAACTGAAAGTAACAAAGAAATAAAAATTTATGGGCACTGTTAATAGTTTAGTTGTTACCCTAGGGTAAGGGGAAAGGGGAGTGGTAAAGGAGGGAGAGGACATCAAATATATGGTGAAGGAAGGAGAACTGACTCTGGATGGTGAGTACTCAATACAACACGTGGATAATGTATTATAGAATTGTACACTTTGAATTTATGTAATTTTTGCTGACCAATGTCACCCTGATAAATTTAACAATAAAAATAAAAGAAAGGAAACCCTTTCCTGTAATATGTTACAGCATGGATGAACCTGGAGGCCAGTATGCTAAGTGAAATAAGCCAGTCACAAAAAGAAAAAAAAAAAATACTGTGTGATTCCACTTACATCAGGTGTCTAAATAAATCAAATACTGAGAAACAGAAAGTAGAATGTGATTGCTAGGGACTGAGAGGAGGAGTAAAAGGGGAGCTGTTGTTCAATGGATGTAGATTTCCAGTTTTGAAAGATGAAAAAATTTTAAAGATAGGTTGCACAGCAACGTGCATATAGTTAACATTTGGTACTACACTTAAAAATGGCTAAGATTTTTTTTTTTAAGTACCAGGAAGGAACTTGCAGAATGGGTGTCAGAAGAATATATTTGGAGACTATGGTGAAGCTTTCTATTTACCCTCAGAAACAAAATGGTTTGGAGGAGAAGTCAAGAGAGGTAATAAATCAGAAATGTTTAGCACTGTTCCAAAAGCAGAAGTCAGAAGTAGGGTAGCTATACCTAATTTCAAAATAGTTCAAAAACCCAATGCCTAAGACATTTAGGTCTTTTATAGGTTCATTTGGAAATGCTGCACTATCAATACTTTAGTTGTATGGAAAATTTATTGTGTGGGAAAACAGACATCAGTGATCCTGAGTCAAAAGGATTCAGAAGGGTCAGAGTTTAAACACAAAAAAATTTGGAGAAATACCTTAACTAATTTTTTCAGTTATATTTTCCTTTCTTATACATGCACAAGAGTGAAAAGGGTAAAAAACAAAACAAAACAATCTAATAAAGAAAAGTGTCAAGTAAATTTATAAGTGATAAGAAAATTTTATAAATAATTATGTGCCATAATAAAATGGGATTTGTTCTAGGAATGCAAAGTTGGTTTAACATCCCCAAATCAGTCAATGTAATACACCACATGAAACAGAATAAAGGACGAAAAACACCACATGATCATATCCACATATTCACAAAATGCATTTGACAAATTCCAATATTTTTTTCATGATTCAAAACACTCAATAAACTAGGAACATAAGAGAAATTTCTCAATGTGTGAAATGATACCTATTTAAAAACCATTGCTAGTATTGTACTTAATGGTGAAATAAATGATTTTCTCCTATGATCAGAAACAAGATAGTGATATCCATTCTCACCACCTCTATTTGACATTGTACTAAAGGTTAAAACAAGGGCAGTTAGGCATGAAAAAGAAATAAAAGATACCCAGATTGAAAAGAAAGAAACAGAATTCTCTATATTCATAAATGGCATAATCTTGTATAAAGAAAATTCTAACACACACACACACACACACACTCACACCCCATTACAATGAATAAACATATTCAATGTGGTTGGAGAATATATGAATAAAATAAATATATGAGTGTTGTCCAGAAAAAATCCAGCCATAAATGCCTCTTTTTTCATATTACATGGCTAACTACTTTCCAGACAGCCGTTGTACAAAAATCAACTATATTTCTATATACTAGTCCTGTGCAATAAAGAATTTGACTGGCCTTATCCCCAGTTCCTGGGACATAACCTCTAAAGCCTTGGTAGTTCCTGGAGTGATAGGAGGCATTCACAGTGGTCCCTGATAGTTTATGCTGAAGTGACTCATGGTGGGCTTATAGATAGTTCATGCTAACAAGATGACTCATGATGAGGCCACAACAGAAAGACCAACCATACAATTAGAGGGTTGAGGCTCTGAGTCATATGATACCAACCTCAGGGGACAGAAAGAGGTTGGTGATTTACTTCAACTATGACTAATAATTCAATCTATCATGCTCAGGTAATGAAACCAAAAAAAAATTCTGGACACCAATCTCAGGAGAGCTTTCCTAGTTGGCAATTCTCTGCATATTGTCATGCATTGATGTGCTGGGAGGGTTATGTACTCTGACTCCATCGGTAGAGTGCATCTGGGACTCTCTGGAACCTTGCTCAATGTATTTCTTCTTTTGTTGGGTTCTAATTTGCATTTTTTTACATAATAAAGTTGTGGTAAGAAGTATAGGACTTTCCTGAACTGGTCAAAAGTGAGGACAATCAAAGGACCACTGAACTTAGGGTTGGTATCTGAAGTTAGATCAGTATTGTAGAGGACTGTACTCTCAACCTGTAAAATTTAGCCCAACTCACAGTAGCTGGTATCAGAAATCACTGGAATTACAAATGAACAATCCAAAAATAAAGAAAACAATTCTATTTACAAGAGCATCGAACATAAAATATTTAGTAATAAATTTATTGAAACAAGTTAAAGAACTAAATACATGAAAAGATAGCCCATACTCTTAATAGAAAGATTTAACAATGTTAAGATGAAAGTATACCTCAAATTGATCTACAAATTCAAGTGCCTGTCAAAATCCTAGCTGCCTTTTTTTTTTTGTAGAAATTGACTAACTATCCTAAAATATATATGGAAATGCAAGTGATCTAGAATAGCCAAAAACAATCTTGAAAAAGAGAACAACAAAGAAGAATTCATACTTCCCAATTTCAATTCTTACTATAAAGCTAAATTATTAATCAAGATTAAGTAATATTGACATAAACCTGGACATATAGATGAATGGGAAAAAATTTAGAGTCCAAGAATAAACCCTTATATTTACAGTCGATTGATTTTTTACCTTGGTGTGAAGATAATAAAATGGAAATTGACACTCTTCTCAACAAATGGGGCTGAGACGTCTTGATATGCACACGCGAAAGAATGAAGTTGGATTCCCACCACATAGGATACACAGAAATTAACTAAAAAATTAGTAGTACACATAAATGTAAGACCTGAAACTATAAAAATCTTAGAAAAAATAGCAGTAAACCTTTATGACCTTAGGTTAGACAATAGAGAAATACCAAAAAGAGGTATACATATTTTAAGAAAGGAAAAAACTGTATTAAAATTGTAATAATATATACCAATAACAAAAAATGAATACAAGTCACATTTGACTTCTGCAATTACAAGAGTGGTTACCAGGATCATCCAGTCTCTTCTGATTACGGCAAACTACTGCTTGAGCAACGTTGACCAAAGTGTCCACTTATATTACTGCACATGGCATTTCAATTTCTTCCCAAAGTACTACCGGGGTATGTGGTTTCCTATAATACACCACATCCTTTAAGGTTCCCTATAGATAGAAGTCAAGGGGTGTTAAGTCAGGAGAAAGCGGAGGAAACTAGAAAAACATTCTCGAATTTCACATACCTGTTCAAAATGGTCTTGCACTCCTCAAAGGACAACCATGCTTCCACCATTTTCTTTTACTGTTCTACTTGTTGCATAATGATGCTAGCATTCATTTTATTAATGCCATTTTGGGGCCATTATCATACTATATATTGCTACTGTAATTCAATTCAATTTTGAAAAGTAAGACACAGATAACATTGCTTAAAATATGTATACATGTTTTTGGCACCCCAGTAGTTTCTTAGATAAAGCACCAAATATACAAGCAATAAAAGGGGGGGAAAAAAGAAAGAATAGGAAGACACTGCCATAATTGAAATAGTTGTTTTTACAAACAATATTACAAGGAAAGGAAAAATAACAGAATTGGAGAAAATATTTATCTGTTCAGTGATCAGTATTCAGAAAATACATTAAGAACTCTTACAACTCAATGATAAGGAAACAATACAATTGACAAAATAGGGCCAAGCATCTGAATAAACACTTCCCCCAATAAGATATATAAATGACCAATAAGCACACAAGAAAATGTTCAACATCATTGATGTTTAGGGAATGCAAATGAAAACCACAAGGAAATACCACACACACTGGAGTGGCTAAAATAAAAAACAGACAGTTACAAATGTTGCTGAGGATATGGAGAAATTAAACCCTTTACATTGCTGGTAGAAATGTAAAATAGTGCAGCTGCTTCAGAAAACAGTTTGAAAGTTTCTCAAAAAGTTAGACACAGAATTATTACATGGCCCTATGTATGTACCAAAGAGAAATGAAAACATTTATCCACATACACATTTTTCCACACAAAACTAAGCTGTACACAAATGTTCATAAAATCATGACTTACAATAATCAGAAAGTAGAATCAGGGGTTCCCTGGTGGTGTAGTGGCTAGGCTTTGGCACTCTCAACACTGCGGCCTGGATTCGACTCCCAGCCAGGGAACCAAAAAAAAAAAAAAGTGGAATCGCCCCAATTGTCCATCAACTGAATAATGGGAAAACAAAATTTTGTATAACTATACAATAGAATATTCTTTAACAATTAAAAGGAATGAAGTACTGATTCATGCTACAAGATGAATGAACCTCGAAAACTTATGCTAAATAAAAGAAGCCAATCACACACACAAAAGAATACATATGGTATGATTAGATTGATATGAAATGTCCGGACAGGCAAATCTATAGTGACAGAAAATTAGTGGTTTCCACAAAATGGAGAGAAGGAGGGTTGGAGATTTACTGCTAATGGATATGTGGTTTCTTTGAGGGCAAAAAAAATGTTCTGTAATTAGTTAATGGTGACAGTTGAGTAACTGTGAATACACTTAAACCACCAAATTGTACATTTTAAAAGAGTAAATTTTTTTCACTACGCAAAAAATATCTTAATGAAACTATTCTGTAAAAAAAATAGCATTGTTAGGTAAAAGAATAATTAGAAGAGCACACCGACAGGGTTCTCTTTTTTAAAGGTAAGAAATAAGGATCAATTTGCAACTGAATGACATGGATTCTTATTTTTCATTCACAATTTAAAATTTACAAGACAAAATTCTGATGTGAATATTAAATACGCTTTTAGAAAAAGAAAGGAGACTGTATAATTTTGGAGTGTTATTTCAGATTTTCCATCTGTTTCAAACACATAGCCTGTGTCTCTTTAATTTTTCATAGAAGTTCATTATTAACAGTTCCTACTTTCTGAAATTAAAGTAATCTTGGAAAATATAGAATTAGATTCTGACATTGATCACAATGTATTGGCCTGTCACCAATACATACTTCAAGTTGGAATTGAGTAATAATCTCTAAATCAGTTTCTGTTTTCATAACTTAACAAGTAAATGCTTGTGGTGTTTTATGAATTAAAGAAAAGGAGATAGAGAGAGAGAGAAGGGGAGGGAGGGAGGGAGAAAGAGAGAGAGTCATGTGTCTTAGCATATTAGTTTGAAAGAACTCCTTCTTCTTCCCAACTCTGGCCAGCCACTGCCCACAGATTTAAAACACTTAAAATAGCGAGAGTGAAGGAAGTCAAGAAGGGTGGAGGTGGAAAAAAATAATTATTTTACTTTTTTTTTTCAAATCACCTTCCTCATCACTGTCCCCTTGAATTTCCTTAGAATTCCCAGGTCTGGGTCAGTACAACCCAGAAGAAAACTACAACAAAGTTAAATTTTTACACAGGTAAACAAAACAGGATAAACTCAGTATGTGCTCCTCAAATGAAAGGCTTTCCGTATAAGCTATAGTCTGAGGAAGCAGAAAAAGTGAAGCCATAATACTCCCCCACAAAAATCACTGATTTAAATGTCCCACAAACATTGACACGTAAGAAATTATGAGGCAAATAGTGATAGTTACAGTTAAGTGTCTGACTCTGAACTTAGTTACTATCTTGCTCACAGAAGTAGGTTCTTGCTGAAACACCAACAGAGAGAAGGCAGGACAAGAGGAAAAGTATGATGAAATAAAAAAAACAACAATCAGATCAGTGGGAACTTTGCTCCATCCTCTTATGTAAAAATGTTTTTGTTGACCTTTTTGTTGGTAGGTTTCACAGTTTTTCTCTTACAGTAATGTATTATTATTTGTTGTACAAAATAGATTTTTAAATGATAAGGGGAAGGTTTTCTTTAGTAGGCAAGACAGAGAGTAGGGGAAACTATCAGGCTATCCCTGAAATTTCCACTCTTATACATGACTAGTTCCTAATTATTTGCCTTTTGGAATGTGATGTCTCTCCATGGGGAAGATAATACTAGTGCATTTTAAGTCCATATTTTGTTTGTATTGATACTGTTTTACATTCACTGGACTAATCAAGATATTGTCAAATCCACATTGGTGATAAAATTCATTTGGTAAAACAAACATGCAAGACTAGGAAACAGAAAATAGTAAGAATAGACTTGAACTACCAGATATTAAAAATGATTATAAAACATGTACAATCAAAATTTTGTGTTTCTGATGCATGAATGAAGAAACAGACCAGTGGAATACCAAAGAAAGCTCAGGAATAGTGCAAGTACAAATGAAAATTTAGGATATCATTAAGGTGGCATCTCCAACACTGGGACAAAGACTATTTAATAAATTGTTCAGAAAAAAATCATTAGCTATTTAGAAGACAGAATTGCATCTATACTTCACACCATACAATAGAATAAACTCCAATTGGACCAGGAACCTGAAATAAATTAAACCATGTGCATACTAATAGAAGTTATAGCTGAATTGCACTTAACCTCTGCATAGTAAAGACTTCCTAAATAGGACTCAAATGCAGAGCCAATTTTTTTAAAAGATAAATTTGACTACATAAAAAGAATTTTAAAGCAATTGAATGACAAAATATCATTAGCAAAGTCAAAGACATTGAAAAACAGAGAAAATCTTTGCAGTATACATCACACAGGTGGATTGTCCCTCATATAAAAAGAACTCCAAAAAATTAAGAAACAATAAAACAAAAATATGATGGAAAATGGGAAAGGATGAGGAAATAATTCACAAATAAAAGGTACAAAGTGCCCCTTAAATACGCAAAAAGATATTCAAACTCACATGGGATCAGGGGTAGTGACACATCTCTTTGAGTATAACTTCTCCTAGATTTGAGCCCACTAACCTATCACTAATTGTTAGTTTTTTGATGCTTCTAAGGAGATGAATTTTGCATTTTATCTTTTTTGTTTTTATAGTTTACCTCGTTGGAAGAGTTTATTACTTATCATTATCAATATTCCAAACAGGGCAGAGAAAAGATCTGTTTAGTTGATTCTTATGAAGATTTCCATATAGGTCTCACCCACTTTCAAAGGTATTTGGTGCTTCCATTCCTAAGACTTTGGCATATAAATTATATGGTTTCTGTTTTTGTTTTTTTATGCCTATCCATTTTCTAGCTTCTAAAATGTATTTTAGTCTTCTCTTCTGTACTTAACTGCTCATGTGAGTATATAATTTCCTTATTCATCAACCATGACTTTTTTGGAGTTTTGGAGGGAGTGGGGATAAATCTGAATCTCTCATTTCTAATTTTTCCCCGACTTTATGGAAAAATAATTGATGTATATATAATTGTATATATTTAAAGTGGATAAAATGATGATTTGATATACCTATTCATTGTGGAATGATTACCCAGGTTTATTTCTTTTGGTGACCTCAGAGGCATTGAGAGTACTTTAACCAGGTGACTAACAGAAGCAATTCTGAGCTAAGGGAATTTCATTGTTTTTTTATTTTTACAATGGACTATTGCTGTCATGAAGCAGTAAAATGTTTCAGAGCAGAGGTTCTCCAACTTACAATGCCTAAGTTGCCTCAGAATGAAAATGAATATAATAACAGTATATCTACCTGTTAAGGTTTTTTTGATGATTAAATGACTTAATGACTTAATGGCCTGTAGAAGCATTTAGGACAGTGCTAGTCCCAAAATAATAATTCAATAAGTACAGCAGACTTTCTGTTAAGTGGAACTCAAGCAATGGGCACAATCTCAAGCAACTGGTTACCTGAGATTATACTGGTTGCCTGAGATCTGGTTATCAGAGAGTCTACTTATATTTATCTGGCATCTACCAAACCCCATGGGTGCCAGTTAACTGAGAGTCTGCATGAGTTTTTATTACCATTACCATGAAGCCCCCTCCCAAAAAAACAGTTATACCTATAATCAAACAATCCTATAGTAGAAACCTTATATAGTCTCATGAAGTTCACTGTCATTTTGCTGTACAGTTTCTAATGCTCATGGCCATCTTTTCTGCTTTCATTTGGTGCCTAATTTTCTCATATCAATGGCTATACATTTAATGGGGAAAAGATATACAGACAATTTTTTATTTGTTTAGTTAATTTGTTTCTAATCAGTTCATTATATATTCATTGACTAGGCAAAGCACTGAGTTAGTTATTTTAAAGGACAGAAAGATTTTTAATAGTGTCTCTCTTCTAGGAGAATATATGGAAAGATAACATAATAGGGGAAACTATAATTTATAAAAGATTTAAGTAATACATCGGGGGAAATAGAAAAGATAGTTAAAGGCAATAATGAATTATTGAAATCTAATTGGGAAATTGAGTCATAATATTTCTATTGAAATCAGTCCTGAATTATTGAATAAATCAGTCAACACCCAAGATGGGTTTGCCATGAAACAAATGGAACTTCAGAACTCAGGGACACTCATTTACATGGGGTTCTTACAAGGCCCTATGACAGGTTCTAAAAATATGTTCACATGGTCACATATAAATATAAAATTTGGAACAGTAAGATAGTTTAAAGACTTTCTCTTTTACACTCTGATTTCCCTTTCATCACACTTTCCTTTGCAGCAGATGGCATTGGAGTAACTGAGCATTTTGGGAATTCTACAAAGGAAAATTTCAGTGGAGAATGCATTTCATTTGGGTTTAGTAGTATAATATATATTATGGGGTTCACAATCAGTTCTGTGTAAAGTGAGCTTATTGTTAGCCATCCTGGTGTAGGAGAAGATTTTGGAATACTTGTACCTTTCACTGTAGGAACTTACCCTGTGAGGTGACAGGCAACACAAATAGTGCAGTATCAGGGGTCTTGTTATTGCATGAACATGCCCTACAGCTCTCAGTACTGGAAGTACCAGGATGATGGGTAAGAAAAGGTCTGAAATGTGTGCAGTCAGGAAGCAGACTGTGGAAATTTCGTGCAGTGATCAGTGTTGTAAAATTTAAGCAGTACGTTGAATTCTCATGGAGTCTAGTCAAAACAAAAGTTACCACCTGTTAAGAATATTCTCAATAATACATATGCAATTACCAACATATCACACATGTTTAAATGAGAATTGTGCATGAAATGAAACTTATCAGAATTATTTTGTTTATAGGGCACATTCCTCTAACAGTATTAAAGAGTCAGGAGATCAGAATGTGAAACCATCTGTTGTATGCCACCCAAGGTATTGGACTGTATCTTAGCGTATCTGATACATCTTGTTCTGATGTAGTCTGGCATGTCCAGACAAATCAGTGAGCAAATTTGCCACTAGAGCTACAAAACAGCCTGAAGAAACTACTGTTTCAGTGACAACCCTCCCACATCATGTTGATCAGTAAGTCAAATGCATGCAATTTAAGAATAATTTGATTACACAATTATGTAGCTCAATACATTATAGTCACAAATTTTAAATGTATCTGATTTGTTTTTGGGTATTCTTTGATTTCAGATTAATTTTACATATTTATACTTATTGGGCATACCAAAAGTAAAGTATTATAGAGTGTGCAAGGTAGTTAATTAATCAGGTATTGTGGCATTATGTGCATCTGTGATGCACAGGGTATTTGTCAGCTTTTTTAAATTTGCAAATGTTTTTGTAATCTCTTTTCCTTTTGTAAGTATATATCCACTTTCACACATATTTGTGTATTCATAATTGTGTATTTTTTAACAGAGGGCCTCATAAATAGTACATAATGGGACCTCCAACATAGGGTCACTGTGAGGTGACAGGATTTTGTGTATGCACAGCCCTTAGCATAATGTCTATCACACAGAGTTGCCATCAGTTCCTAGCTCTCAGTGTTATTAATATAAAAGTGACCAGCAGAGTCCCTGACATATAGCAGATCTAAGAGCTATCTTCTTATTTTCTTCACCACTTTGAAAAAAGTCATTTAACTACTGTGGAACACATTGGCTTCACTAAATTACAATAATTGACCTTAACCAAGTATCAGGACTAGGAAGTATTTTCATATCGTTCATCTCTAAAATGCCCAATAATGCAGGCCTGGTTCAGAACTTGAAGGCTGAGAAAGGAAAATATCACCCAAGATACCAGAATACTAGAACAGTAAGTATTGACTCAAAGCTTTATAGGAACTCAGAGTAAACACACACACACACACACACACACACACACAGCCATACACATTTGAATAGAGTGATCTAAAAATAAAATAAAAGATGCAGTGTCCTATTTGCCATTTATTCACCATCTTGCTATTTTCATTTTTAGAAGTTTTTTTAGTTCCTTTTCTCTATCCATACTATTTCTAATTCTTTTCTTCATTCTTTTAAAATGCTAGTATTTTTACCTCAGTTATTTTCTTCTATATTGTTACAATCTTAATTTAAAAGAAAATTCTGATGTATACTTTAATTTCCCCAACATACATCCTTTTAATTCTCCTTGTACTGGGATACTTGGGATATTTTTTGGTAGGTTTTTTTTTTCATCTTTCACACCAACCCTTTCAAATCTGCCTTTTCATTCTCCCATCTCTCACGTCTATAATACCCCCATCCCATGCCATTTCTACTCTACTTTCTAACATTGTCAGCGGCACTATTTAATAGAAACGCCCTGTAGGAGAAGCTAATTGCTTCGGGAATTGCGATTCCCTAAAGCCAATGGGAAACTTTGGAATCTCAAGACTGAAATCCTATCTCAATCAGAGATAATTATTAAACTAAGCAAGAGGATTTCAATAGTCTTCTCAAATTGATCCCAAAGATGCCACCTGCAATGCTGCTGCCTCACTCAGCTTTAGCCACTTTCAATTAACTCAACAGCATAAAGCACTCCCAAGGGACTAGGAGCAAACAAAATCCAAATTACAAACAAGCAGAGATATCTGAAGCAATTAGGCCCTTGGTGGCTTAACTCCAGGGTGCCCAGAAGTCTTGTTCAAGGCCAAGGATCCAAATGGAATAGGTACTATATTTAATCAGTTCAATCCTATGAAACAGCTAATATCTGATAAATTCAGGCTATGTAAAGAGTTAACATTGTATAATTGATAAGAGAAAGAAGTGGGGGCAGGGAGAACTTGTGGCCTAAATAATCTGATTTAGCACTCTCTATAGCCCAATTCCACAAGGTAATGTCTAAATCTTCCCTTCACTTAGCAAAATTGACCTCATTCATTTCCTAGCATAACACAACACACTACTGCAAAATTGCATTCTGTAATTCCTGGAGACCCCATCAGATAATATAGGCCAAGCAGCTTTTAATGCATTGTGCCACCAGCAGAACTGAGGGGTTCCCATTCGTATAATTTGGCAAACTTAAAGAAGAGCCAGTGGAAAGGAGGGAGTGAAAAGCAGAGCAGTTGTAACTAAACAAAAAAGGAGGCAAGGGAGTGTATGTTTGTGAGTGGTTGAAGTAATGAACTGACTTAAAAAACAGTCCCCGGAGTGCATCCCATAGCTGGTGATGGGGTCAGGGAAGCATTTCAAAGGTGCTTACTTTTTGACTCAGCACTGGATTACAGAGGCCTCTGCCAAGCTTCTTCAGGAGGCAGGCATGTGCTAAGTTAAGACCCAGTTCCCCCTTCACTGCTTCCTCCCACTCTGCCCCCTCCTCCTCCGGTGTTATCATTAGTGGAGCAGCACTGAGGAAGAGTTCTGGGACTGAAGAGACTTATCTGCTATAGCAGCTGATCTGTGGCTAGCAGTAAACTTTCTCTCTCTCTCTTTTTATTTTTTCAATGCTATTTCAATTTCTTAGGAGTCTCTTAATCTCAGTTTATGCATTCCAATCAATCAATCAAGCAGTAAGTGCATGTTATGACCCAGAAACCATGCAGGGTGTGGGGGCACAAAGATAGACAAGATACACTCTCTGACACCAAAGAATTTACATCATTGTTGAGAATGTAAACATAAACATTAAAGGACCAGAAAAAAGGCTAGACACCAACTGGTACACGTTGAATTACAGTGCATGAATTACAGTAGACTCTGAGTTCAAAGGAGAAAGAGCTCAGGAAGGGCCTAGTGCAGGGGTGCCCAGTCTTTTGACTTCCCTGTGCCACACTGCAAGAAAAATAATTGTCTTTGGCCACACATAAAATACATTAACACTAACGATAGCTGGGGAGCTAAAGAAAGGTCCGTCCATAAGTTTCATAATGTTTTAAGAAAGTTTATGAATTTGCTTTCAGCCACATTCAAAGCCATCCTGGGCTGCATGTGTTGAACAAACTTAGCCTAGTGGTTAGGCCCTTGTGGTAAATATAGAAAATAGGTATTAGTAGACAGAGTGGGGGAGGATGAGCAACCAGAAAAGGCTCATGGCATGGGCAAAAAGCACTTAAACAAGTAAGGCTGACTTTTGGCAAGAGTAAACCAATTTGGTGCTAGAAAAGTTCCAAGGTAATGATGGAAAGGAAAATTCAACTCAGACTCTGGAAGCCTTTGCACATCCACCTAAAGAATTTGGGCCTTATCCTGCTAGCTGTGGAAAAATAACCAGGTGTTTAAGGAAGGACCTGCCTGTTCAGTTATTCGTTCATGAATGCACGAAGGGGTGCTTGTGAATGTATTTGTATTTATTAATGTTTTATATATTCCCTACCTTATCTTGGCAAAAGAATTGAGCCTTATAAGAACAAAAAAGTCTATACATTTGAAAAATCTGGTAGGTAAGAATGTCGAAGGTCATTTGGAAGGGTAACATAAGAAACTAAACCTATGAGATAATAATGCACATTTTCAAGTCAAAATAATTTCAAATGTGATGAAGATATGAAAATAAGCAGATATATTGGTGGTTAAGAACAGAGTATTGAAGTACAATAGTTCTTAGTATATGTAATAATTAAATATATAATAAATAATGATAAATGTTTTGAGTATATGTTATACATGTATAAATAAATTATATTGATATATTTGTAATACATTTATAAATAAATGAATAAAAAGATAGTCATACCACCAATACAAAGCACAGTATCTTTGGGTTTATTATCCTCACTCACTCTGCAGGAATTCCACGTATGCAATCATCAGTATGTGTCTGTCTTCCATGCTCATTATGAACCAGTCCTCTAAGCTGTCATAGTCATATGTTAATTGGGCTCCACTTGATTTCAGGCACACTGATGGTGTGTGTGGTGCAGGCAGTGCCCCAGCTGATAGTGATGCATGCCAAAGATACCATGTTCTGTCTGCTTTCAGGCAACTAGTCAAACTGATGAGGGCATGCTGTCTGCATGGAGGACCCTGGCATGTGTCACTACTAATGGCATTAGTGCTGCTTACAATCACTGCAGATGGTCCTGACACATCTGTTTCTGGAAACTCATGTCCTCAATGAGCTGCAGAGACCATAACAGAAAAGCCCTTGGTTTTCAATCTTCTACTTATTGTAGCCCAACCAGAAGACAGTTACCATGAGCCAACCAAAAGATAATCTGAGCAACCTATTTGTTACATGCAGAGTCTCCCCTCCTAAGAAGTGGTCATTATCCTTGAGCCATTGAGGTTCTCTTCTCTTTCCCTTTAGAATTTAGAATTAAGACTTGCTCTCCCACATAATAGCGCCTTAGTAGCATTTCCCACTGGATTTTATGAAAGCCTAGACATGGCTCAGACTTAAGCGAGACCTTGCTATAGAAGGAAAGCTGGACCCTAGTGGAAGTATACACATTTCAAAATCCTGAAACTGCAGGAGGGAGACTTTACCAGTCTGTGGAACATCAACAGTTATGAAGCAAATTATTATAGGTGATTGCACATGAATGTAAACTTTCTGTCCTTTCCTCTTTCCTAATGTTAAACACAAGACAACAGACTCAACATGGAGTCATTTATGCTAAGTTCTTTGTCATCAAAACAAGACTTAATTTAATTACCATTTCTGCTCTCCCAGAAAGGGAACCTTAAACCAGTCAAGCAGGAATTGCGTGATCAGCATCAGTTAGGTCATGTGCCTGGTAGACCCGACCATCCCCTAAAGGAAAGCAACTTTGCAATAACCAATCCACTCTTTTGCCTGGTATAGCCACCTTCTCCCTGCTCCCTTCTGCCTATAAGTTTTTCGGTTTATACAGCTCCTTGGAGCTCCTTTCTATCTGCTAGATTGGATGCTGCCTGATTCAAGTTGATTTTTCCTCAAATAAACTATTAAAAATGTTTAATACACCCCAGTTTATCTTTTAACAGTTCTGGTGTCAGAAGAGGGAGTTAAGCAAACCCCCAGTGGCCCTCAGGAGCAACAAGCAGCCAAACGTAAGTACCTGTGGAGCCCCCTGAGCTCACTGTTTTCTCACAGCCTCTGGAGGTCCTAGAAAAAAATGTCTCTTGGATCCCAGCTGTTCCACTTTTGTGTTATGAGCTTTGAGACTTTATTTGTTTCTTTTTCTGGACTGGATACAGAAACTGGCTGGAGTCAGGCTGGGTCCAGACTGGACTGTGTCTGACTTAGAAACTAAACTGGATGTGGGGTGGGAATAGATCTGACTTAAGCTGGCCTGGGTCCCGTGTGAGGCCTCACATGAATAAAATTTTGTTTCAAGGCTAAATAAGAAGGATAACCTTATCTAAGATAATCATGAATTACAGTAGCCACAGAGGAGAATTTTAACATAGATATGCTTATCCATTTATGAAATACCCTAACGAACCAAGGGTCTCAGCAAGCACTCCCCATGAAAGGTTGAGCGAATGTAGTTTTTCCTCCTCTACAGTTTCTGGTGACTAGAATGAGACCCTCTGGCATGCCACTTGCTCCAGAGCCTGGAGACAGGATCCTGGGAAAACTGGCAGAAGCCTGTAAAGAGCTAGAATTCTTTACAAGTCAGCACTCCTAGATCTCTATCTCTGGTGCCTGGTTGAGAGAGGAATGTAAAATTTCACATGATCCCTTCCTGTCCCAATTCAGATTGGTAGGAAAAAATATTTAAAAGAATTAGATCTTTGAACTGTGACTTGTGAATTTGTTTTCAGGTACCCCTTGGTTACAGATCCTTTCTCTCCCAAGGACAACTAATGCCTTCTCCTTTGTCTTGTTTTGTGTCCTGAGAACTTGGTTTGGCAACTGTCAGGTTGGGGGCCTCCAAAATATGGCTGGACAGAAATGTGGTTTGCATTCCCTATGCAACTAGGAGCCTTTGGATTTGCATCTTAGTTGAAGATCTTCTTGATATAAAGAAGCAAACTGGAGTATATGTAGTTAGATAGGTGAATCAGACGGACTCC
Source organism: Lyroderma lyra (assembly GCA_004026885.1). NCBI lineage: Eukaryota > Metazoa > Chordata > Mammalia > Chiroptera > Megadermatidae > Lyroderma > Lyroderma lyra. The sequence goes on from PVJL010002282.1 coordinate 91,418, forward strand.
ATACTGTTCAGGTACCAACCCAATTCTTTAAGGAATTAAAACCTGTACTTGTCTTACGAATCTATAAGAACAGAAATGTGGCTCTAGAAACAATTGAAATCCTATCAATCCTTTTAACATGTATCCAAACCTCTCCTATTCATTTCAAAAGGCTTGCAGATTTTGTAAAAGATCTGGATTTAGGGAACAAAAGTCCTTCTCAGTGGGAAGGTGGGACTTGAACTTTTTCTTTGTGCCTTTTGAGAGGGAAGTATCCTACCTGATGTTCCTGGGAACAAAGGTAATTCTTAGCAGAAGGGTGGGAAAAGGAAAGCCTATTTTGAAACTATGCCCATAAAAAAATCTTAAAAGTCTCTTCCAGAAATAGTAAAAAGCTTGAGCCATCTGAACAGGTAACCTTAACTTACTCCATCTGCCAGAAACACAGTTTGGATCTCTGTCACAGAATTTGTCAGTAAGAAAGATAACGAGTTGATGGTTTGCTGTTTAATGTTTCATACAATTTTCACAAGTAATCTAAAAATAATTGTGAAGAACAACTAAGTTAATATATGTAAGATAGAAGTTTATAAGTGAGTTCTTCAGTGACAATTGTGTTTTATGGCATGTCTACTTAAAAATAGTTTCAAAAATCTTCGTGGTAACTTGAAACTTTCAAGTTATACTGAGATTAAGTTAAGTGATGGCTACACATTGAATATATAGGTCATTTCCAAATAAGAGAAAATACTCAAACATTAATTACTGAACATAGGTTTATTTACTTTTGGTTTGCTTTTACAGAGGAACTAAAGATATTTGGGCCTATTAGTAAGCAAATTTTGTACCACTTCAAAAAAATTTACTATGAGGGAGAATATACTTCTAGATATTATGAAATATATTTATAAATTTGCCAACACACAGAAAGTTAGTGTAACAATCCAAAATTACAAACTTCTTAGTTTTCACTGGGAATTAAAGATTCTAAGGGCTAAAAAATCTAATTAATACATGTAATTAAACTACCGTATTTGCTGTGTATAATGCACACTTTTTTGCCTAAATGTATAAGGGAAAAATAAAGATGCACATTATAGTACTAATGGGTAGTACTAATGTGGTATCTATATGTTTTTAATTCTTTTATTTACGCTTATGAGTTAAAAGTCTTCATAAAATTTCTTATACCACAATACATTTTTAAAAGCTAAAATTTCAGGGGGTTCCTTGGTGGTGTAGTGGGTAGGTTTTGGTGCTCTCAACATTGCAACCTGGTTTTGATTCCCAGCCAGGGAACTATCCAAAAAACAAAAAAAGAAAAAGCTAAAATTCCTTTATAATACAAAAAAAGTACCTAAATATAAACAAATAAAACTTTATATTAAAAAAATTAAAATTAAAGATTTTTTTCCCTGAAAGTTTGGGCCAAAAACATGGGTGCACAGGGGCACATTATATAAGGTAAAATACAATACTTAGAAATAATAAGAGTGAAAAAAACTGTGTATGAATAGTAGGCAATGTCAAATGATTGTTCTAGAATGAGAAAAAAGAAAAAACACAGGACAAACTATAAATAGATATAAAAAGTTTTTTATATCTATTTTTATATCTATTTCTTTATAAGAAAGGAATCTTGGGAAAGAAATTGTATGTGTGGTCAAAATGGCTAAGATTGGAATGAATTAATTTTTTAAGACTAAATTTTAATATCAAAAGCACTCTGGTGCAAAATTAGAATTTGGTTTTCCCCTAGTTAAAGGACAAAGTTTTCTTGAATTATTCATCAACTCTTCATAAGAGATTATAAAGTTCTTTGGTTTTTTCTTTTTTGTTTTTACTTTTCTGTTTGTTTTTACCTTTTGGGTAATCTACCTATAAAGCAAAGATTTTGTGTCTTACCAAAATAATTTACTGTGCACCACCTTGTCTTTTTCAGTTCTTTGATTACTTAAGAAAATGCAGTCTTCTCAATATAAAGGAGCTGTTTTGTTCACAACTATGTCATTTTCTATATTTGCCTTTAAAATCTTTTGTTGTCACTTTGGTTAAATACATAATTAAGTGTTATTACATAATGATCTATGATCCTATTTAGTCAAATGTTCAAAACTTTTGACATTTTCATAACTTCCCAAATCAAATTCTAAATGAAGCTTCTTTTACTTCAAAGTAACTTTGAGATTTCCCAGAAGGCACCTGAAAAACTTCAAAGTATTTGTCTTGCCCCTTGTAAAAGAGAGATATAAAACTTACTATGTTTATTTAGTATGTTAAGTTACATGGACAGGATTGTCAAATGATGATAAACCTTCTCGGCTTATATTTGTATCAATGTGTATTATAACATGAGTGCTGTCTGGAAAAAACCCCAGCCATAAATGCCTCTATTTTTCATATTACATGGCTGGATACTTTCTGGACAGCCCTTGTATAAGCATTCTAAAAACTGTATAAAATATCTAAAACTCTAATCTGCCCTGGTTTAATGTTATCCTTCATAATTCATTAGTAATATCATCTTAAAATGTTGAATGTCACAGAAAAAATTTAAATTTCCTTGTCAATTTCATTATAATCAACTCTCATCAGCTCTTAAACCATCAGTATTTTTAAGTGTTTTGTCATTTACAGGAAGTTGGTTCAATCTGATGCTTTTGCAAAAGTGAGATTCATGGAAAGGACCCTGCAAAGTACTCTGAACCACAAACACTGTTTTCAAATTATGATGTGTCAAAACTTGGTCCATATTTTACAATGGGAAAAGATTCCACTTGACATCTGGTCCTGTGTAATTAATTGCTAGAGACCTCAGAATCAAATTGACTAGGAAGAGACATATTAATAGCCAACACTGAAATACACTGCTTCCTCCCAAGAAGCTTCATCAAGACGTTTCTTTCCTCTTTCCCTTTTAAACCATCTTTTTCCTAATTCATATACCATGAAGGTCTTTATGATTCTTTTGTTCACCTTTTGTCTGACTATGGCCTAATAAGATAATGCCACTGTACCCATATATCAGGACATTGCAAGGCAGCAGTAATCCAACTTCCAAAAGACTTTTGGATTTGCCATATGCTGGAATTCTTGTAGTTCTGCCCATCACAAACTTTTCCCTGATTTTTAGTGCCTCAGTTTCTCTACAACAAACTCACCCCTTTATTGGGTGAGACTCCCTAATCCTGGGGTCCATTTTTCAGCCTCTTGCTAACAACTCCACACTCAGGGAAACTTGCATCCAGGTACTAGACAAAGAAAGGAACAAAGGCAAGGGTAACCAGACTAAAACCACCTATGTAGTCAAAAAACCTTTACATTTTCCTGGCCTCCACAGCTGTCATCTTTCCAGTCTTAGGCCACAGATCAAAGAAGAATTACCATGAGCCATTCATGACTCAAACTTAGCTTCTTTTGGCAGACCCCTACAGCGTACTGTAGAATTTGCTCCTAGAGTGGTGGTTCTCAACCTTGCTAATGCCGCGACCCTTTAATACAGTTCCCCATGTTGTTGTGACCCCCATAAAATTATTTTCATTGCTATTTCATAACTGTAACTTTGCTACTATTATAAATCGTAATGTAAATATCTGATATGTGTTTTCTGATGGTCTTAGGTGAACCCTGTGAAAGGGTCATTCCACCCCCAAAGGGGTCGTGACCCACAGGTTGAGAACCGCTGTCTAGAGCAATAGCTACCCAACAAATAAATCTCTGGACTCTCTGGCCAAAGTCATTCTTAATAGCACGATATATCTCTTGGTTATCTTCTCCATCAAGCTTGTGCAACCTGTGGCCTGCAGGCCGCATGCAGTCCACCACAAATTTGTAAACTTTCTTAAAACATTACCAAAATTATACATGAACCTTTTTGTAGCTCATCAGCTAGTGTATTTTATGTGTAGCCCAAGACATTCTTCCTCTTCCAGTATGGCCCAAGGAAGCCAAAAAGTTGGACACCTCTGTTCTAGGTGATTGAGGAGATGTTTGTACTATGGCCAATACCACTTGCTGCACTTGGATGGACACTTCTGGGGAAGTTGGAACTCAGCTACACAAATTCTTTTAACAAAGCAGTTGGCTTTAAAAATGACTCCTTCATTGCGGCCTTTCTTGGACTTACTTGATTCTGATCAGTTTAAGTCTTGGGGACCATGGCTCTGAAGTGCACTCCCAACATTGAGAATTATCCTTATAATAATCATGGCAATCTCTCTAATGTGCTATATTGTCTCAAAAGCTTTAAATGAATGTTTGCAGCCACTAACCATCAAGCAAATTATCTCCCTAAGACTTGAACATCAGTGATATAATAAAGAGAATGACCAACTTAAAGAATGTGGACCCAACATCATGGTCCTGTGAATACCACACAGAAATTCAGCAGAAAAAAAATTGTGAGAACTCCAAAGCAGCAGCTGGAAGTAGCACAAATACCTTGAATTTTGGTCATATTTTTCAGTTAGGCTGAGTCTGATCAAATCAGGGGTCAGGGGGAATCACAATAAACAAGACAACAGGATCATAATGAAGTTGCTTATGCTAAGCCCTACATCACCAAACCAAGACTTAATTTAATTATAATTTTGACTTTCTCAAAAATGAAACCTAAAACCAGTTGATCAGGAATCACCTGATCAGCACTATTTAGGTCATATGCCTGATAGACCCCTTTCATCTCTTAAAGAAGAGTAAGTTTGCAATAACCAATCTACTTTTTGCCTAGTGTAACTTCTTTGCCCACTCTTCCTTCTGCCTATAAAAGTTTTTTATTTTTTTATAGCTCCTCAAAGCTTCGTTCTATCTGCTAGATTAGGTGCTGCCCAATTCAGATCAATTTTTGCTCAAATAAACTCTTAAAAATTTTAATATGCTCATGCTCAGTTTACCTTTTAACACTAATGACTATAAGAAAGAATAACCCTGCTGAATACAAAACCCTTAGTCATGGTGCCTGGCTTCCAAGTCACTGTGGACAATGATAATAGTTGACTAAACCTAACATTAGTTAAAAAGAAGAGTACTGAAACTCTGTCCTAATAAAAATAAAAAGCTGAACAGACTGAAAAATCAACAAATGTTCTTGGATCCTTAAGATAAGGGAGAGACACATGAATATAGGGAAGCAGGCCTATCAGAACTAAGACTCATTAGCTGAAACTGGCACAGGCACCAGCACTGGGTTAGGTAAACCTTAGCTGCAATTGACAAATTGTTGGAGGCTCAGTGTAGCAGGTCTGTGAGTTAGACTTAAAGGGACTCAGTCATAGAGAGCCCTACAATATTGTTAAGTTTCATCCAAGAGGTAAGACCAGGTTTGCATAATAAGTATCCTCTCCCATTTTTAAATACTCCAGAGCACTCTGTTCTTATCACAGTCTGCTGTCAGGAGAAAAAAATTAAGTAAAAACTAACCTGTTGAGCAAGGAAAATACCCAACTTCACCTCACTCTAGCCATATGTCCTTACCTAATTGTGGGGGGGAAATGAGAAACATCTGTGAAATTAACAGGCCAGAGGCACAGGCTCACCAAAAGACTGGGAGTTAATCATAGGACTGTAGAATGACTCCTCTCCCTCACACCTCACCACCACATTACCAAAGGCCTATTTATAGCTTTTCCTTTTATTCAATACATCATGTACAACTATCAATAAAAAATTATAAGGCTTACCAAAAGGCAAAATACAAGCTTTCAAGAAACAAAGCAAGATCAGAATATGCAAAAACTTAAAAAACTCCACAATAAAACAATCTAAGTAAAAAATGGGCCAAAGACCTTAATAGACACCTCACCCAAAATGACACAGAGATGGCAAATAAGCACATGAAAAAATGCCCCTCATGTATCGTCAGGGAAATATGAATAAAAACAACAATGAGATATCACTACACACTTGTTAGAATGGTTAAAATCTGGAACACTAACACTAAATGTTCACAAGAAAGTGGAACCAAAGAAATGCTTATACATTTCTGATGGGAACGAAAAATGATACAGTCACTTTGGAAGACAATTTGGCAGTTTCTTACAAAATTAAACATACTCTTACTGTATTATCCAGCAATCACACTTCTTGGTATTTACCCAAAAGAGTTAACTGTTTAACTCCTTAAATATTAAACAAAACCTGCACGAAGATGTTTATAGATGCTTTATTCATAATTGCCAAAACTTGGAAGCCACCAAGATGTCCTTCAGCAAATGGGTAAGTAAACTGTGGTACATGTAGACATTGAAATATTATTTATCACTGAAAAGAGATGAGCTATCAAGTTATGATAAGACATGGAGGAATCTTCAATGCGTGTTTGTAACTGAAATAAGTCAATCTGAAAAGGCTAGGTACTATGTGTCTCCTGTTATACAACATTCTGAAAAAGGCAAAACTGGGAGACAATAAAAAGACCAGTGGTTTCCAGGAGTGAGAAGAGGAACAGCAATGAACAGGCAGTGTGCACAGGATTTGGGGGGAAGTGAAAATACTCTGTAAAATATAATGATAAATATATGTCACTATACATTTGTCCAAACCCAAGAGTGAACCCTAAGGTAAACCAAGGACTTTGGTTTATGATGTATCAATGTAGGTTCATCCTTGGTTGAAAAAAGAAAAGCCATTCTGCTAAGTGATATTAATAATGGGGAGACTGTGCATGAGTCAGGGCAGGGGGTAAATGGAAAATCTCTGTACCTTCCTTTCAATTTTGTTGTAACTCTGAAATGGATGAAAAAACTCTTACAAAAGAACTATACAAGACAATTATATTTGTAATTAGAATCTTTCATATGTTACAGAAGTGGAGGAAGTCCACAAAACCCTAGTAAAATCTCATATTTATATCTTCTCCAATTTTTTCCTCCCAAAGGGCACAGTAGGGACCAGTAGAATTATCCCATGGTAGTAATTTCCCCAAAATATCTAATTATATTCTAGTTATTCCCATAGTTATAAAGCATGCATACAACAGTAAATAATATTGAGGTACCAAATCAAGTACCAGATCAAGGCACTTCATCTATTTTCTCTTTCAAACTGAGTGTTGAGTTTCACTGTTGATTAACATCTATAATAACATATCTCAAGAAAAACCAAAGTCAAACAAACATGAAATTTTACATACACATATACAAATATTATATTCTAGGACTCCCTGTTGCTCAACAGCAATCACACCAAAAACTTAGATTGTGATTTTTGGAAGCCATTGTTTAGTGAATAATCCTGTTGATGGGAAGAGGGCATGGATAATGTGGCTCCAGAATGATTGTCTCTGGAGCACAAAACTTAAAAAGCAAGGTTGCTTATAGAATAAAAATGTCCTGACTCCAGCTCCATATCATTAGCCCATTTACTTTTCTAAATTTGGACAAAACAGGAAAAAGGAAAATGATATTAAAGTGCATAATATAATAGCAATAGTCACTCTCTGCACACACAAAGGAATGATAAGAAAAATGAAGCTAGTTAACTAATGAATACTAGATATCCTTGACCCTGTGTTAAGATACAAGGAAAGTTCTACATTCTACTTCCCTCTAAGTTGCTTTTAACTCTCTTAGGGAATGCTCACAGATGAATTCAAGTATATCAGGCATCTTCTTTCCTCTTTCATTCAGACAGCTCTCCCACTAAAACCAGGCTTATAAAGAAATAATCTTGCAAATCTGGATGTCCTAGAGGTGAAATTTTGTTAGTACAATAGCCAGTCCTAGAAATTAGATCTCATAAAATTATCATGTCAGATAATGGGGGCAGAGACTATAAAGTTCAGGAGATTATCAAGTTGAAACTAGATACATAAAAACCTAAATGCCCTTTAGCTATAGGAATATAAACATGAAGATACCAAAGGTCAGTCTTTCTTAGTAGCTGACTTAAAGTAAAAAAAAATAAATTTTTCAGAAATAACTCGAAAAACATTCCTGACATTGACTAAGATTATGTGGCTACCACACTTTATTTCTATCCAAATTGTTTTGCTTTGTGGCTAGAAGAGCAAAGAAGTTTAATCTTTGAATATGAGAGAAATCATGTCCTACAGACTGGGTCTCCATTTAAATAATGCTAAAGCTCAGAAAGCTGGTTATCAGATCATGGTCTTTTCATTCGAAACCCACATTTTTCTACATTTCAGAAGATGTGTAGTCTCTGGAATGGGAAAAGGGAAAATGCAGATTCTTTGTCTCCTGGCATTTGTGGTAAATTTGAATCAGCAGTGCCTTTTTAGTAACATTGTCAGAGATGGACAGCCTTTGCCATCTGGGCTAAAAAACAACAACAATAACAACAAAAAAAACATGATATAATTGGCTCATCTCTTATCATGAAAGTTTTCTACAACAGTACATGAGAAGGATAGTGCTCAATGAGGAGCCAGTCTTCTTCAGAAAATAACAGCATTGCAGGCACTTAAAAAAGGAATGGTGATAATGACCATGATGGTTACCCCAAAGCCTTTTAATGGGATTCTCTGTGTGTTATTATTCCCAAGTTATTTTATTTCTGCAGCCTCAATCCTTGGGTCATTCTACCCTTCTCATTTCTATAGTTAGTGTGACATAGCCATCTGATCTTAGAATTATTTGAGTCCTAAAGGCCACCTCTCATTTCCAATGATGGCTAAGGATAAAACGTGTTTCTGTGTGAGCTCAATTCCAGAAAAAATATTTTCCCATAATATCCTCTATTCCAAACCGATGGAATTTGTAGATTCTGTAATAGTTTTGATTCCAATCAATTAAATTTTCTTTGTTTTTTTCCTGTACATGCAAATCTCAAGTTGGCACTTGTATGAAATTCTCTTTTACTTAGTCTGCCCTGGTTGTACCCTCTGATCAATAAATAAATATTTTGCCTGGCTGCCCAAAGCATATCTCTGCCGATGGCAGTCATGTTCTTCTTCCTTCTCTAATTTCTTCATGTTTTTCCATCTAGTTTTCTCAAAGTAGCTTCCTCTTTGTTTTGTACTTTCTACTTTCTTCTCAAGAGTCCTTAAATATTTCTGAAGGTCCTCCTATATGGTTCTCAAGTACCCCAAGTGAGCATCTCAACCTGAATGACCATAATCATATTCAGGAATTCAATTCAAAGAAAAAAAAAGACACATATTTTCTGTATTTCCAATTTTTCAGAATACAAAATAGCTTTTTCAAAATTATCCTTTTTTTACTTTATGTTACTCATGTATCATATTACCCAATAAGGAGTCCATTTTGAAAATCAAATTTAATCTGAAGATAAGGCTTCCCTCAAAAGCTTAAAGAGTTCAAATCTTCCCTCTCCCTATTAGAGATGGAAAAGCAGGTTCCGGGCCACCACAAATAGCCAGCAGGCAAAAGTACCCAGAGAGAAGCATCTCAAGGGACCAGCAAGCAAGAATAGAAGCTTTTTCTGGGTAATGAGTGACTGTAGCCAGCATCTTGCAGAGCATTGTAACAGAAAGCAAAAAATCATTAGAAATCAATTAGCCAGAAATCAATTAGCAAGGACATTGCTATTTCATATGCAAACTCAGGCAGTCCCAGAGATTCTGACACAATTTTTATTAAAGGCCCTGGATACAAGGAATTGGCCATTTCTGTATAGAATAGTAATGGAGTAGAGGAAGCAACTTAGCCAAGCACGAAGGCGAAAGAACTCAGAAGGTCCCAAACAGAAAGAATTCCCTTGGCATCAGTAATACTGAACCGATTTGATAAAGTTCTAACGAGGAGGAATTAGGAATTAATGTCAGAATTTCACTTCATATTATTTTGCAATTGGAGCCATTATTAGTCAGTTATTTCAAAAAGTCATTTAAAGCAGTAGGCCTGAAACTAATAACGCATATGTATCTTATACACTTTACTTGCATTTAAATCACATATAAATTTAGTATTTTTACATGGGACCAGAGCTGATTGCATTCTGGTCCACAGTTTTTTCACGAACCATAGCCATGGGCATTGTCAATTTTTTCCCCTTTCAGTGCCTTTAAAGTGACACAAGAACTTAATTAAGTGTACTTGTAAAGCAACCTGAATACAAAATCCTTCTACAGTTGTACGTTTCTGTCCTTTGTCTCATCTACCTTACGCCTATACATTTTTAGTGATTTTCCTTTTTCAGTTTTTACGTAACTATTTAACTTAGCTTTTATAGAATCAACAACCATCTGTTTCTTTTCACACTTTCACTTTTTAGTTTATGTATTATTTAATTAAATTACTAAAATATAATAAAAGTGTTTAGGAATAAACACAACTGACCCTTCATTGGCACACAAATTGATGGGTGGGAGCGTCCTAGACATGACACACTAACTGTAAACATCAAGCCTGCCATAGGCATTATTCCATGTGTTTCACCAAAGGAATACAGAATCTCAGTTCACTGGAGCTGACTGAGTGAGGGCTGCCATCTATTTTGTTGCACATAATCTATTCATACTCTAACTTCACAGTAGAGAGCTTAAATTTCCCCTCATGTGTTGATGAAGGTTCAGCCCTATTCATGCAACCCACATTTTGCTGAATCATACTCCTACAAAGGGGTCATAATACAAGTAACAAAACGGGGTTACTCTGGCTCAGATTCACCAACTGAATTATTGGATGGTAAGCCCCATGTCATTCCTTTTGACTCTGAAAATTCCCAGAAGGCTACTCGGGGAACTCACTCTTAAATACAGCCTTTCTGGGTCCTACCCAGAATCCTTTTCCTCTACTGCTCCCAGGGAAGCTGGGCTGGAGGAGGCAGTGTGGCCTTCCCTGGTCACTCTGTCCTTCACTCAGCATGTGCCACTTTCTTCCCCTGGCACTAATCATCATGCTGTGAGACTTTCCACTCCCTGCACTGTGCCTTTGATTTCAGGTCCCTCAAAAGCCAATTTGAGGGAGGAAGAAAAAGCAAAGCACCCTTCAGTCCTGAGTAGGCTGGCCAAGATGTACCATTTTAAAGCAAACAGGAAAAAAAGCTGCACTATTCTGTTTCAAAAGGTGCACGTGGTCAGCCTTCTGACAACTTGAATTTAGCCCAGTGAGACTAGGCTGACCATATATACCTTTTGAAATGGGACAGTACTGTTTTTTTGTTTTTTTTTCTGTCCCATTTAAAATGATATGTCTGATCAGTCTAGTCTTGAGTCTTCTTTATAGTGAAGCTAAGGGATCTTGAGTTTTAGCTCCCCTTAATATAAGGGAGGGGCATGAGGACTATTTACAAAAGGAGGAGCTAGAAGGTTAGATTCGAAGTCAGCTGGCAGACTCAGGAGAGACCAACTGAAGCCTATTGCGCAGATTCCATTGCAATGGCCATTCCCATAATTAAACCTAGTAAAAATAGCTGCAGGTTGTATCTTATGAAACTAAAAAAGTAAACCTACCCCTACTTTTCTCATATCTTACATAAGTTCCCCACACCAAGAAGTTTTCCATAGAAACAAGGAACACACATAAACCCTACATCAATGGGCAAAAGGGGTCTCTCTTCCACTAGCTATTAAAGACCACCGCTCTGTGGGGGTGGCCTTTTCTTACTCTCTGCTATAAATTTACTTCTACTTCAAACTCTGTATTGTCTCACCCTTGAATCCTTTCCTAAGTGAAGCCAAGAACCTCTGGCCCAGCACTTGAGTCCCCACCTCGGGGCACTCACATTTATTTGCACCTTCCTTGATGCCCTATTTTTGTATTATTTTCTTAAAGAACTTCCCTCCAAATCTTTAAGTGTCATATGCTCCTTAAACTAATTTCTTTCATTCTAATGTATTTGTAAGCCCCAATAGTTCTACCTTGATAGCCTAGTATTTCACAGATTAATATCATCTGGCACAGGTCTCAGAGGAGAATGGCGGGACTGAGGACAGTATGAGCAACCATTTACTGTTCCTCAGCGTTCCTTCTTCTCCCCATTTGGGAAGACTCATCAGCCTCGCGCTGAGTATGCCAGCCTCGACTTTATTACCTTATCTCTTTCCTTGAAGCTACTTGGTCTCTAAATCATACTGAACATTTTGGCGGACTTTTCCTTCCCTCCACCATCTATTAATGCTAGTGAGCATGATATATGACGTATTTTCACAGATGTAACTCAGACTGTGGTAACTCGCTCTTCTCAATCAATTCTTTTGTACTGTTTATAATAAAAAGTCTGGAGTGAAACAACTCCTTAAGGCACTGTTAGATACAAACATAGGACCTTACATGACAATTGCAGCAAGTTTTAGTGCTTTAACAGGTGTCTGAGAAAACTCAAGTTGGACAGTAGTTAAAGCAGTAAAAGTTTATTTTTATTCGGAAACTATGGCAATTAGGGGAAAGAGACCTCAGCGTAGAACTGCACTCATTTCCAGAAGAACAAGTGGGGATTTATAGCCCAGAAGCAGGTTGGAGGCAGGGAAGGAGGCCCAGTGGATGGGAAATTACTAAAAGGAAGCATCACACATAGGGAGGATTTTTGCAAAACTGATGTAACAGGATCCTTCTGGAAAGCAACTCAGGGCGATCAGGTACCACCTGGAGGATGAGGGGGGGGGGTAGGAGGAGATGAGGAAATTTGCTCAGAGACTGAGGTTGAGGGATTCTCCTTAAATTGACTTAGCAGGATTCTTGTTACAACTGAGCTCTTAAGGACAAGGCCCAAGGATCAGCCTAGTAGGAAAAGAACTCAGAGGACCCGGCCAGGAAATCTTTTGTCAGAGTATTATTGCCTCGCCCTGAAGCTTCACTAATTTAGCAGCAATCAAATCAGGGAAGTCAAAGTAACAATCATGAAATTCTCCTGTTAATGCAAGCCATTCAGATCTGCAAGAGGAAGAGAGGAAATTGTGTATCTGATTCAGATGAAGCCATTTTAAGATAAGACTTCTAAAGCATAGAGCTGGTCTAGGAAAAACAAGAGGGCCATGACCTGAAGAGCAGCAACACATTGCTAGTAAGAAGAGAGACATTTCCACAAAACTACCTTCTAGACTTGGCTAACTATTAGAATTCAAATTTCATAAATCCTGAAGTTGCTCTGGACATCAGGTAAATGCATATGTAAGAAATGAGAAACTATCAGGACATGTTAGGTCTTGATAGAGTAATCAATAACTCTCAGATCTGGAGGCAATGTTTTCAACCACGTCAAAACAACAGTTACTTTGAATTGTGTCGGAACTTTGCCAGTGGCCAAAGATAAACTAAAAATGTCAAGTAGCACAGCACAGAGTTGAAACCCGGTAACCCTAGCTGTGAAGCGTCGCAAAAATATTTGCAAGGAAGCAGTGGCATGTTTCACGGGAGGCAAACAGTTTGGTGCTATGCAATGGAAGGGAGGGGGCAGTTGGATCACTGGTGACCCTGTAAGGCAGGGGTCTTCACTGGGGGCAACTCTGCCTCCAGAGGACCATTTGCCAAGTCTGGAGACATTTTTGGTGGTCACAACTAGAGGAAAGTTGCTAATTACATGTAATGAGTAGTGGCCAGCGATACTGCTGAATATTTTACAATGCAATCCCTGAAACAAAGAAGGATTTGGTCTAAAATGTCAATAGTGCTGAAGTTGCGATATCTTGTCACAGTGCTACTCAGGAAGGAAAAGCAACCTAGTCTTCCATGTGCCTAATCTCAGGTCATAGCTAGTAACCAATTATCTGCTTCAATCAAAGCCATCATTTGAGAGAAAAAAGATGGACAATTTCAAATATATTTTATATTTCTAAATTTCCATTGATTAGCATAATTGTTTACTCTACAGCATTCACTGTTTATGTTCTCTTGGTTTCCCCACTTCCTTCCCTCAACCCTCCCTCTCCTCCCACCACTAACCTATAAGACCACATAAGATCTACCTGAGACATTATTCAGAATGCTTTGCAGTATGGAAACCTCAGTGGATATCTCAGGATATTCTGAGGTAGTTGTGGCCATCCTAATCATAGGAGATGGTCTGTCTAACATGGGAATTATTGATCAAGATATAAGGACTTATAGCCACCTCAAACATGGTTCGAGGTATTTAAGTAAAAAACCTAAAATGATGGCAGTATTATAGGGAGTACCCTTAAATTTGCATTGTCCTCTTCTTTTACCTATTCTTTAATTTTTTTATTTTTTTCCTTCTAATCACAAAATATAACTTGCCTAGAAATCGTAGGTATGTATGACCTCTGTTTTCAAGCCATGTTATTCTGCAGATTAAACCAAAGCAAATAATAAGGTCTTGACAAGTACAAACATTCTATTTCCAGGTTGCTATTGTGAATGTCAACTGCTGTCACAGCCTCTCCCAGTGATTGCAGGGCATCTCCTCGAGAATCACATGTGCTCACACTCACTCTTGCCAAGCTCCTGGGGCTGCACGGAGCCGTGAGCACGCCCTGCTGAAGCGGCTCTGCTGAGACAAAGCTGCCACACTGTAGGAAACCACTCCTGCCCCTGCTGCCACAGTGATGGTGGTGACTCAGGTCTCTGTGTGGCAGTGCCAAGTGGGATCTCCTGTTAGAATGTCTTTCCCCCCAGCACTGTGCTATTTTTCATTACACTATCCTAGTTTTTTCTCAAAGAAACTATGTTCCTTTATTACCTGTGCCCCATTCCACACTGACTAAGTCACAATCCCTGAGGATATGGTCAAAACTCTGCATCTTCTCATGCTTCCCAGATGATCCCTAAGTACATTAATGTTTGAGAACACATGCTCCCAACACCTCACAGAATTTTTAATAAAGTCATTTCACCATCTTTATCTATGGGACTCTCCCTCAGACATAGCTCTAACACGATGATGATGACGACGATGACAATGACAGTGAGAACACACTAAGACATGGCGATTAAGCATGGTACCTGAAGCTACATAGCTAGTAACTGGCAATACAACGATTAGAACCACTTTTAGGCCGAAGCCCTGGGCAAGAGGGTCAATCTGAGTAAAAAGATGCTAAGCTCCATCACATCTACTTTCTAATGACAGGGCACTGGAACTGGATGAAACTCTTGTGTCTCTTACCTCATCCCTGTGTAGGAGTCTTCACTCCTGACTTCCAAGAGTTCCCAGAAGGTCTATATGGATATGCCCCATCATTTCTGTACCCCAGAGGTGCTCATGGCTTAGGTCCAAGCTGGGATACTCCTGCTTGCTCCACTATCTGCACACCTGCCCACATCCATAGTTTTTACACAAGGCCTCCAACATACAGGCATTCAAACCCAGAGCAGGTCAGATGATTGCACCCACTCAGCCTGCAATGCAAAATATACTCTTTTTGAGGCAAGCCTTGTCTATCTATAAGCAAGTGGATACCATGAAGTAATCAAGAAGAAAGCAGATCATCTGAGCTCACATCCCATTTCTCCCACTATTTAGCTATGGAACTTTGGAACTTAAACATCTCTTCCTCAGTTTCCTCAACTTTAAAGTGAGAATAATAATAGTACCTACTTATAGAATTCTGGTGAAAATTAAGTGTTTTTGTTTTCATATAGCGCATGTGAAACTATGTCTATCTCACTGAAAGTACCATGGGTCAGCTGTTATAATGAACTTTTAAGCTATAAATTTCACCAGAAAACAAATAGCTTTTGTATTTTTCCTAGAATTCATAGAAAGAAATACAGTATACAAATACATATGCATACTCATATAACTGAAATAAAGATTTGCTAAGCAATATTTACCATTTTTATGCATTTCTAATATGCAATCATATTAGAAATAGAACTAGTTATTCTATTACATTTCTTTAAAAGGTCAAAATTCATCAAATTAATTTCACAATCCATTATGAGGCTCGAATACACAGTTGTAGAAACACTAAACTACACAGTATGTAAACTTCATGAAGGAAGTCACCACACCTGTTTTATTTAACATCGTATTTCTAACTTCCTAGAATAGGGTATGACACGTAATAGATTCTTATTTATATGTGTTGGATACATGAGTTCTCTTTTTACTAGCGTTTAACATAAAAATAAAAATAATCTATTTGTCCTTCTCTGGTTGATGTGTGAAGTTGCGAAAGACAGAATCCTTTCTACTCATTGTTCAATAAGATTCCTAGGAAAAGCCATAAAAATGGTTAAAACATAAAGCTGGCCCAGAGACTCATTCCAACTGAATTGTGCCTCATGTTATAGCATGGTAGCCAAAAATTTCACCAGAATCATTCATTGGTGATTTTCTTAGAGAGATGAGAAATTCTTATCATAATTTTTATTGTTATTCTTAATTCAACCTTTTCTTTCTGTATAAATCATCACATTTGGTATTGTAGACATTCCTCATTCTCTATAATTGCATACTTCCCTTAAGATGACTAGGATGATAACTCCCCTTCATATAGATTTTTGACATATTTAAAACATACCCATCAGTCAATGTAGTTCAGTTCAATCTTTGAGATTCAGTGGGAGCTGTATATAACAGGTAAACTTGGAGAGATAGGACTAATGAAAGAAACGGTAGTTTTTACTTTGTTTAACTATCTGATGAGTTGCTACTCACTAGCCTCCCCTACCCCACCCCAAGCGCGCGCACACACACATGAGTAGTAGTGATATCTGTGTTTTAAAAGTAATGACACCAGAGAGGCAATATTGTATAAATGAAAAAAAAACAAGAATAAATAAACTAAAACTAAACCATGAGTATTGGAATTGGTTCAGATTAAGGTTCAAATCCTCCCCACCACTTTCAATTACATTACATTTCTTATCTGTCATTTTCTGAAAGACAAGGCTAATAATGTCTATATCACAGGGTAGTTGTAAGGGTACAGAGGGTTAATACATGTAAGAGACCTACTTTGGGGCCTGGGAAAATAGCAATCATTAGTTTCTTCTCCCCTGTCCAGATGGGGTGCCTGGCCTCTGGGTAGTATAGCTACAAGTGAGAAGCAATTAAATTTAATTGGTTGGTGGGCAACCCACAAAGTTTGACAAGGAGAAGGCACTTGAACTAAGGTTGAAGAATGAATGTGTATTTTGTGGGCTGAGATGGTTAGCAAGACTTTCAGTCTAAAGCAATAAGACAAGCAAAACCTGGTAAGTCAGCTAAGTGGTGCAACTACAGGATGAGAGCCTGGGCAGGACAATAGCAATGACAATGAGAATGGGAGAGGGGGTGAGGGGAAATTTTCAGAGTTTCAACAAATAATTGCAAAACAGGACACACTGCAGAGAACAGCAACATCCTTTACAGTGATGTCCATGGGATACTTTAGTTGTTAAATAAACATATTTGTTTACAAAAGCCTTTCTGTCCAAATAACTCCTTCCATTTTCTAACTAGTTAGCTTGATTGTCTAAATGTTTCATAGACCAGATGCCCCCCAAATTTTAAGAAAAGAATTGATTACTGCTTTCTGTTCCATTTTTTTCTTTGCTTTTAAAAAAGGTTTCTTTATGTAGTTCAAGTCACATTGACCTTTTTTTATTCCAAAATTGTGGTATAATTTTATTTTTATTTAGCAACCAACTTGTTGTTATCTTGTAATATTACCACTTACCAGATTTCTCAGGAGGACCATAAACTTGATTCAATTTCTTCCCAGATGTACTAGTTTACATTCTCCCCTTTTAATCTCATTTTGATTTAAGTCCATATTTGTAACCTTTTCAAGCTCCAGATAAGTAGTTTCTAAGTCATTACCCATGTTTACAACATTGCCTAATATAGCAACATTTCAAAAAATATTAATGCACTGCCTACTCCTGCAAATATTAATTGAAGAAATTTTAAAAAGTAGAAGCACTATCTTGTTCCATAGCATCCAGGAAGCACTCTGTCCCCATTGCAATTTATCGATTTCTTTTTTTAATAGTAAAAATATGTATGTTTATATGTCTCTTTTAAAAAAACACTTAATAACATTACTTCATAACTCCCCACCACCCCCACCCACCAGCTGTCCACCTGGAACAAACACATTAAGGCAAAGGCTCCTGAAGAGGCACACCCACCTCGGTTGTGGCCTGGGACTCCAGGTGAATACACCCGACTCCTGTATGGTCAGTAGAAAGGCTTCTCCCTCCTGCTCACTGAGCTGTTCTGCTCTGGAAGTAGACACTCTCAGTCATGTTGATGAATCGGCCTGTGTCTACCGCACCTGGGATCATTCTGACAACTGTGTTCACTCCATTTGTGCACCTGGTCAAACTTCCAGTACAGGATAAAATTCCCATAATCTGTCACCATGGGACCTGCCTTGTTGACAGGCATTCAAAGTTCAATCACTACCCCCAGCTTCTGAGTCGTAGCTCGGCTCATTGGGTAAGAAATTGGGATGACCTCCATGGGAATTGGATTCCCTTGTGCCACTGATTCCCAAGGTTCTTTGAATCATTCAATCACAATGAAGTGACTTGCGTGGCCAGCCACAATCTTCTGGGTCAGGCAGCCTCCATCACCCTTGATGAGATTGAGATCAGCATGTACTTCACCAGCACATCAATGGTGAGGTCAATCTCTGGGTGACAGTCCAGGTCACGGAGAGTTAAAGCATACTGCAGTATGAGCTGACGGGCCTGGAAGGAAATGGGAATTCCAAACAGGTTCAGAGTCTTCTTTCACTCTTTGACTTATTCACTGCACAGCATAGGCAACTGTAGAACCACTTCCAATTCCCTCTTGTCATTCTCCACCATCACAGTGTCCACCAGCATCTTGGCCTCCTCAGCCGTGGACACTGGGAAGACACTGGTGGCTTCCCTGCAGCTGGTGTTTGTTCGGCCACTGCCTCTGCTGGTCCAGAACTGGGCACAACCCATCATCCGCACATGGGAAACCGGGACACCCTAGCTGTTCCTGCCTCCACCAAAGACCACGCTCCCGGTGCGCCAGGGCAATGGGGCCAGGACGTGCGTGTAGAGGGTGCTGAAGGGCCCCCAGGGCACTGCCTGTCAAGTTCTTTAATCTACTGTTTTGTGGATAACTTTTATTGTTTATGAGTTTGTGTTATCCAATCTCATTTACTTACAAGAAAAATGAAATAAAATGTCATTTATATTCATTTAAAAATCAGGTTTCTAATTTTTTTCTGTAAATTCTATTAAAAAAAACAGTCGTTCAAAATCTTTTTCTGTCTTTTTCTTTATTGGTCCATGTCAGTGCTTCAAACTGACATGTAGAGAGAGTGTATCCAGGAGAAGACCAGCTTATGGACCAGGGGACTCACAGATCTGCTTGAATTTGATGAACGTAGTCCAGCCCTGTCCATTCTTCGTAAGGTATTTATTGCATTCTTATTGTGTCCATCTGTAATTGAGTTGCCCTTTAAGTGTGTACATAACTTTTTCTGATTTACAATCAATTTTATTAAAAATATGTTTCATAGACAGACTTTATAATTGTGTTGAGGACTTCAGATATACTTATAAGAAAATACAACAGATAAATGAAAGGATAATTTACAAAAGAGGAATTACAAATGCAGATGACAAATGAAACAAAAGGAATCAACCATTTTAGAAACTGCTTCTAGTGACAATGCTTATTACTGGGAAGATGCCTAGATGCTGGTATACTCACTTAGATTTGACCATAGACGTGAGAACAACTGTTCTGTAAATAACTTCACACTGTATGAAAATTTATGAAAAAATGTCATATCATTTTTTCAGTATCTTACTTTTGGAATTCTAACTTAAGAATAAAAAATGGAAAAAATATTCAAGGAACATATTAATGATGGTTTTATATCAGTGAAAATGCTAAAGCAACCTGAATGTCCAACAATAAAGGAATGGATATTTAAATTATAAAATATTCACTTAAAAGAACTTGCATAAAAGTTACCAAAATTGATGTCAATTGGAAAAATGTTAAGTTAAAAAATAACTTATGCACATAAAATGGCAGAGTTAGTGCTATAAAAATATTTTTAAAAATCTGCTTATATAATACAATTTTGAAACTAATAAAAAATTTAAAGTTGATGGAAAGAGAAGTCACAATAGGTGGGAAAATTATTATACAACAAGGTGACAATGCACTGTGGAACTGTATGCCTGAAACCCTATGTAATTCTTGCTAACAGATGTCACCCCAATAAGTCTAACAATAAAAATGAATTTAAAAAAATTTAAAGTAATTTTGCAGGTTTGAGAATGGGGTTTCCTTTGCTGTTGTTTTTTATGTTTGTTTTTATTTTTGTTTTTGTTTTTCTCTCTCTCTCTCATTTCTAGTTTTCCTTAATCATGTTTATTTTTTATAGTAAGAACATTTAAAGTTGGCAAATATTTATTAGGCATTTACCACATGCAGGGCACTGTGCTGCTTAGGCCTTGGAAATGCAGAGGTAAAGAGGACAGATACGGCCCCTGCTGTCACAGATGACAGTCTCTTCGAGCTTTGGATACTTGGTCATTCTTGACTCAACTCTCTTCTTTCATCACACCTCACAGCTAGTCTCATCAGGAAATGCTGTTTGACTTTAATTTCAAAATAATAATTAAAATCCGGTCATTCCCCCATTATCCTCATGGTAACATCCTAGTCCAAGTCACCATTATCTTCTGCCTGTGTTACTCTTACAGCCTTCTGATGGGCAAAATAATGACTCCCTCCCCAACAGGATACCCACGTCCCGATCCCCAGAACCTGTGACTATGCTGCCATATATGGCAGAGGGGATGTGGCAGATAGGATTAAGAATTTGAGATGGAGATATCCTGCATTGTCCACTGGGCCCAATGTGATAAAGGGTGCTTTAACAGGAAGGCAGGAGGGCCAGAGTCAAAGAAGATACAATGAAGAAAGCAGACGTAAGAATGATATTATTTTGGAAGGAAGCCACAAGCCAAGGAGTGGGAGCAGCCTCTAGAGGCTGTGCAACACCAGGAAACAGATTCTCCCCTAGAGCCTCCAGAGGAAATGCAGTCCTGCCGACCCCTTGACTCCAGTCCAGAGTAGAGATCCACTTCAGATTTCTGAACATCAATATAGTAAGATAATAAATTTATGGGAGTTCCCTGCTGGTGTAGTGGCTTAAGGCTTCGGCGTTGGTGCTGTCAGCGCTGTGGCCTGGGTTCGGTTCCCAGTCAGGGAGCTACCCACATACCAAAAAGCAAAAAAAAAAAAAAAAAAAAAAAAACAGATAATAAATTTGTGCCATTTTAAGTCACCATGCTTGTGGTAATGTTACAGCAGCAAAAGGAAACTAATACTAATCACCCAATAGGTTTCCTCACTCTTATCCATGCTTCTGTACACCCTGTTCTCAATGCAATAACTGCAGTGAACTTGCTAAAACCAGTCATATCACCCTTTCTATTTCATTTATAAGAAAAACCAAAGTCCTACAATGACCTACAAGGTTGCCCATGATAAATCTTATTTCTCTTTGACCTCATTTCTTAATATTCTCACTTCCCTGATTCTGTCCCGGTTATACCAGTCTCCTTGGTATTATTCATCAAGATTGCCAGAGATACTCCAGCCACAAAACCCTTGCCCAGGTAAGTTTCTCTACCTAGAATATCTTGTCCCCAAACACTCACAAAACTATTTCTCATGTTTTCCTCAGGCTTTTATTCAAATGTCACCCATCAATAAAAGCTACCCAGCCACTCTATTTAATGAGGTAATCTAAACTTTTATTCTCAGTATTCCACTCTTGTTCTATTTTTCTTTTTTTACAGCACATACATCACCTTCTGACATACTATATGATTTACCTGTTTATTTTGCTTGCTGTTTATTTCTACCTACACATACACACACACACACACAGAGAGAGAGAGAGAGAGAGAGAGAAATATAAGTTCTACAAGAACAGGGATTTGGTCTGTTTCATTTTCTGATACATCCCAAGTGCCTAGAATAGTGTCCAGCACATGATAGGTACTTATTCAATGCTTATTACATAAATAAATTATTTTAAAAATTGGTGTTTTAATTTTCTCAAGAAATGTTTAAGCAATAGAATACTAACTTTATTAAATAAATAATTTATTTAAATCTCTAAGAAAAACATCAAGTTCATCATAGGAAAATGGCAGATTTACCACTTATAAGAGAAGACATACAACTAATTAACAAATACTTGGGCAATAATTTAAACTCTTAACATGCTAGTAGGGTGCTTGTTTTGCTTATTAATGTCCATATACAATATAAAGTTATTGAGGACATTGTAAAGCCTGTTATGATTTTGAGTCTCTGACAAACAATCCAGGTTTACAGGGAAATACTGAGCTTTGTCCATGCTCTGTGGAGCTCTTTTGTGTAAGTTCTTGGATGGGCAGTTACTGAATTGTTCTTTTCTCCTTCTTGGGTTTTACAGCTTTCAGTTAGGGTTTTAGAGCCTTCTTTGATAGACTACTATGGACGCCCCCCACCCCCAGATATTTGCTGCCCATCTTTAGATGTGATTTGTGTCCCCATTCAAGTGATCAAACATGTCCATGCTGCCTCTGGAAAAGTAAACTCACTTGTGCTTCCTTTTTCTTTTCAGCTTCGTTGTTGTTACCGCTGTTCTTTGTCAGCTCTGAAGTGTCGTCAATACCGATGAAGGATAAACGAACGTGACATAACCTAACATTATCAAAAGCTACGTGAATCCCGTGTACTGAAGGGTGTTTTCCAGAGTCTGTGACAGGTCCAAAGCCTGAGAGATGGCTCCACACATAAACACACTTGATGACATGGGTAAAGAACGGCTCTTCTCCGTTTCAGATGATATAGAGAATGGGTCCCTGGGCACGTGAGGATATGTTCCACCTCAGGCATCTGATTAGAATGCTAGTGTCTCTATTTTTCCCATTTTGACCACTGTGTTATTAAGTCCAATGACAACAAAGACTGCTTTGTTCAGAGAAATAAATAAACCCTGACACTCAGTCTCTCCACTGTGGGGTCAAGTAATCCAGGACTGTTGATGAAATCTATCCACTCCCATCGTGAGACCAGAGCCATTAACCTCCTCTTTGAGCACAGGGATGAGAATATCTGATTGTTTATTCAACAATTACTTATTGAAAGCAGCTAAGTGCTCCAAATCTGAGGATTCCGAGAAGAATAAGAAACAGTCCCTATGTTAAAGAGTGTAGACTGCAGCAGATGAGCTCAAGAGGCTACCAAGCAATTTAAAAATTAGCATTAAAAACGGTGATGTGAAGAGAGTTGACACTGGGTGGTGAACACATAATGCAACACATAGAGAATGCACTGTAGAATTGTATACCTGGATCCAATGTGATCCTTGTTAACAGATGTCAACCTAATTAAGTCTAACAATAAAATAAATAAAAATAAATTTAAAAATATATGGAATGAGAGAAGTTTCTGTGCTTGGATATCACAAAACAAAAAGAAATGACAATTAATCCAAGTGGTCAGACAGAGCAGTGGGACAAGACAGAGAAAGAAATCGAACCTTTCAGGGCAAGTCAAACCTTGTCAATAAAGGATAAAAGGAAAGGAGATGAAAAGAGGAAGGGATTTAAGAAGCCTGAGCAAAAACTGGGAACCAGATACATTCAGAGAACTGTAAGTAATTTAGTTTGGCTGGAGTGTAGGGCAAAAGAAAAACCTGGAAGACGTGGCCACACAACCAAGCAAACACTACATTATGGAGGCATATATACCATGCTAAGTAATTGGTTTTTATCTAGAAGGCACAAACTTTTTTCTTTAATTTTTCTACATCATTGAGTCTCCGCCCTGGTTTATGTCATGTTAGACACAGAGGTTGGTACGAAATGATCAATTCAGAGATTTTATGTCCAAGCAGAATTTAATACTGTCCTTTCCAACCTTGAAGTAGTTATTCAATTTATTCAATCATTTTTCAAAAATAGCTGCTTTGCTAATTCATATTTGCTAATTACAGTACTTGTAGATAAATAATGCTTTGATGTGAGAATGTTCAAATTTTATCCATGCTCTTTGGCATTCTTTAGGTCAATAGTTGCTTTATTATTTCTCAATGTCTAGATTTACAGGCTTTAGTTTGCTTCTTGTAGATTTAAAAATGAGTTCACCCTAACAAAGTATGTTAATAGACATTAAATTTTATGTCCTACTCCATTTATTAGCAGATATTTTTTTTAATGTGGCTTTTCTTTTCCTCTAGCTAAACTGTGTTTCTATGAGAAATGGGAAAGATTTTCTATTATTTATCTTTTTATTTTTGCTTTATTCTTTCGCCTAGCACTCACTTATGTGAATTCTTTATTGACCACTGAATCTAGTACAACAATGCACTGAGCCAGGGTTAGCCCCTTTTGAATCCAATCTCATCTCTGCGAATAACTAGCTATTTGATCCTGAGCAATTTACCTTTCTCCTCATCTGCAAAACGCAAGTGTTAGACTGGATCATTCAAAAATGCTCTTTTAGCTGAGAGATTTTATTCTCGTGGCTAAGCATTAATATGTGTAATGGGCCTCATCATTGTTCATTCCGCTGCTTACTCACCTGTACATTTCTTCACTCATAAATCTGTATACTTTGCATGGGAACTCTTTCTGTCTATAGACTGCTGCTGCCTGAGGGGCCAGGGCTGGGTCATCTATTTATTTAGGTGACCTCAGAAGTACCACTGAAGGGTCTCAGCTAGTGAGAGTTACTCAGTGACCTTTTGTCATCACAAAGGCATAGTAGGAGTTATTATGTGTCCTTTGTGTTATTATGTGCTTTTGTGTCCCTTGTGTGCTGCAGAGGTCACACTTTTATTTTTATTGCAAAAGAAGCAGTCTGTGTTCTATGTTATTATAAAGCCTATAAGAGAATGTTCAGTTTCTAAGTCATATAATCCTGTTGCTTCTATAACATCAATTCTTGAATATCCAGGAAAGGTTGGCCCGCCTTGACCCAGAGTTAAACTAGCTTGGCCTACTGCTATGGCCAAAATGGTGAGGCTTTAGAGAGTGAAACCTGTGGTGTTGTTGAGCTATGTCGGGTACAAGTGCAAAAACAAAACATACTGAGCCCTCCAAATACCAATACTGTTGGCTTTAAGTGACATCCTCATTAGACGAATTTCGTCTTTGCTTCCTTCAATCTGCTTTTCGCTCTCCCTTGTCTGCTAAATTTGATCTATCTATTTCAAGTCTGCCTGCCTATGCCTGCCTCCGCTGTCTGGTTCTTGTGAGAATATAAAGTCCCACCCCCTTTTCCCAACTTAGGACAACTCTGAAGTGCTCTCTCAGCCTCAGAGTTCCCTATGGGTTTCACAGAGGCTTTTGCTGTGACTGTATCACGATCCGATGTTTCCCTCTACTCAGGCCAGACTCCTTTCTTTTCCTGCTTGCCAATCCCAAGAACGCTTTTTAATAAAATCCTCACAGTCTAAATGACATTTCAGCATCTGCTTCCCATAAAACCTACCCTAGAACAAGGACAGAAGGAATGAAAAAACCAAAGATAAATGGAGGGAAGAAAGGTTTCCCCGAGAGGGCAAGTTTTGAGTACAGAAACTTATCTTTATGCATTAACTAGTGAGATACACCACCATGCATAAAAACTGGGAGTGTCCCAGATGCTTGAGATATACTACAAACCCCAGTTCTACCTGATTGCAGGCCAGGTTGGTGAGACCCAGGCCCACAGCCAGTATCCAACATCAGGCCCAAAGCACTCAGCTCCATGCAACTGCAACTTACAAGTGCAGGGAGTTTAATGCCCCCAGCAGCCACCTGCCCTAGTGGAAGGTGTTAGTGAATAGTCTAGTCTTTCCATCTTCTGGTAGGACAGTTAGGAGGTAAGTTCTATACTCTTCCAGTAATAGAACATCAATCCAACAGGACTGAGGCCTTGTCCCACATATTAATGTGCTAGGGCTGCCATAGCAAAATACCACAGACTGGGTGGCTTACATAATAGAAATTTTCTTTCTCACCGCTCTGGAGACTAGAGGTCCAAGATCAAGGTATTGGCAGTCCTGGTTTCTTCTGAGGCCTCTCTCCTTGACTTGTAGATAGCCACCTTCTCTCTATGTCCTCACATGGTCTTTTCTCTGTGCCCACACAGTTCCATGTACTGATCTCTTCTTATAAGGATAGGTCATAGTAGATTAAGGCCCACTTACAGGAACTTATTTTATCTTAATTATTTCTTTAAAGGTCCTAACTTCAAAGATAGGCATATTCTGAGGTATCGCGGTTTAGAACTTGAACATATAAATTTGGGGGGTGGGGAACACAATTCAACCCATAAGACCCCAGTAACTAAGTGGAGGCTTAGCAGCATTTCCCCTTTCCCTGTCTCACTTTTCCCCTTCCACATTTCTACTTCTGTGGATCACCTCCTATATACACTAAGAAACCTCATCTTTGTCTCAAGATCAGTTTTCAGAAGAACTCAACCAACTATTTTAATCTCTGACCAACCAAATTAGCACATCCTTGGGAAAGTTAGGAAACTGTTCAATAGGTCTTGCTTGGAAAACTTAAAGAGGTCTTGCATGGAAAACTTAAATCTCCTCTATCAACAGTACATCATTAATTTTGTTTATGCCTTCAAGTCAAATTTTCTAGGCACTTTGAAGTAAAAATGAGAAATTGAATGAACCAGATAAGGTAAAAGCACAAATCCATGGGTTTGCCTCAACCCTGTCAGCAAAATTAAGTTGGTACAGAAGGCAAAGTCCTACAGAAGGTAGGTGCCTTGAAAAGAGAAGAGAGTGTGTATCTGGCAACATGTACTACGATACTTCATAGTTCATGTGGGGCAGAGCAAATGGCTGTAACAATTCTAAGAATAGAACCATCCAGGCGATTTATAAGAATTTTCCCAAAAGGGAAAAGTAGGATTCATCACCTTCTGGGTTCAGAATATTTTTCATTGAATTCTTCTTTGATTTTTGGAAGAACAGATAGGTTTGAAAACAAAACACTATGGAATTTTCTTTTCATCACCCTTTGTCTTGCCATGCATTTCAAACTCCTTTTTTTTGAATTCTATAAACTCTTAGCCTAAAGGTGGCCACAATACCTCTAAAGAGCTTACCTAAATTGTTTTTTTAAAAATAATCTACTAATCACTATGAATGGTCTGTGGGTATATATCAGTTAATGAAGAGTGAAGCAAACAAACCAAAAGCTAAATAACTACAACAGTTGCATTTAATAGTAAATAAACCTGACATGCCCCATGCTTAAGGACTTAAATAAGAAGAGCTATTATTTAATTACCACACCCTGTGTATCAGTCACTTTAAATAATTATTATAATTAATATCTCCACAACCCTGAAACATGGGTTTTATTATTCTTCATGTTTTTAACATCGAGGAACAAAATTTAGAAAATATCACTTAATTAATAAATGACATAACTGGGATTTGAACCCAAACCTAACTCTAAATCTTTTACTTCTAGTGACTCTTAATCAGGAAGGGTTGTTCAAATTAACTGAAAAGTTTTAGAGTTACAGGTGCCACAATATGTGATACACACACACACACACACACACACACACACACACACAGAGAGAGAGAGAGAGAGAGAGAAGTCAGAGACCTAAATGTAAAAGCTAAAATTAATCAACCTTCAACCTTCTAAAAGAAAACACAGACGACTGTAGTTGTGACCATTAGATAGGCAGATTTCACAAGCAAGATTCAAAATACACTGGCCAATAAAGAAAATAAATTAGATTTATTAAAAGTATGATCTCATTAAAGGTGCTATGAAGATGATGAAAAGGTAAGCTAAAAACTAGAAAAAAAATTCGAATACATATATTTAAAAAAATAGTTGGATCCAGACAATAATCATTTGAAAAGGTGTTTATCTTTAATCATCACAGAAAAGCAAAATAAAGCCACTATGCACCTATTTGAATAACAAAAATTGAAAAAAATCTGACAAATACCAAGGGTTGGTGATACTACAGAAAAACAGGGACTCCCTTACATTGCTAGTGAAAGAGTTAAATGTTAGACTTACCTTGAAAAACTCTTTTACAGTATTTTTGTAAAAAATGAATATATCCTAATGAAGCAGCATCCTAAAGATGCAGAGCTTAAAATTCCCCTTTGGAAATATACCCAACAGATGTAAGTGCTATGTCCATTAAAAATCCTATACAAGAATGCTCATAGCAGCTTTATCCTAATAACTAAAAATTGTAAATAACCCAAGTTTTCATCAAAGTTAGAATGAATCAACAAATTGTGATCTATTCATGCAAAGAAATGCTGTACAGCAATGCAAAACAACCAACTACAGATACATTTAAATTAATGAGTGAATCTCACAGATAAACGATGTTGAGTGAAAAATGTCAGACACAAAAGAGTCCTTTTTATATGAATCTATATATATAATGCTCAAAAATAGGCAAAATAATCTATGGTCAAAGAGGTAATTTATCTTTGGAGGAGGGTGGTTTACTGTCTGATAAGCATCACAACTGACTTTTTGTGATCTGGAAATTTTTATTTTATCTTCACTTTAGCAGTGGTTACACTGGTATGTATATGTATATATTTATATATGCCAACATACGTATAAAAAAATCATGACCTTTACACTGAAGACTTACAGCCTATTGTATGTAAATTCCATTGTAATTTGTTTTTTAAAAAAGTATGGTGGCTTTAGGAAGACAGAATCAGAAGCAGAGTGAGAGAAAGGGGTACAAGTACATGAGGGCAGACTAATGAATTTTGCCTCTACTGTAATGTTTTTGTTACATTAGATACATCTAGATATAACCAGTTCTGTGTAGTCACATGGTATCTCCCCTCCACCATTTTTGACCTTGCACACACAGAGGCTTACGTTTTTCACCCAGTGCACATCGAAATGGAAGTGTGTTCAGACCACAAAACAGTCCACATGACCTTCTCATCTAAGGCCTGAGTTTTGAATTTTTTCGGCTGAGGTGATCCCTTGTCACAGTATTCCATGAACAGCCTTTTGTTCTTGGGGTCATAATGATAGACTCAAGTTTCATCACCTGCCATGATCTGCTTTAAGAAGTTTTCACCTTTTTTTCAAAAATTTTAAAAATATTGGAAGAACTTTTCCTGCTGTTATGAAATCAGTAACAGCACACTGTTTGAACTGAATATCTGAACACTCTTCCATTTTGAAGCTCACTAGGTGAAAAATGTAAGCATCTGTGTGTGCAAGGTCAAGAATGATAGAGGGGAGATGCTATGTGACTACACAGAACCAGTTATATTCAGATATGTCTAATGCAACAAACAAACAAAAAAATATAGTGGAGGCAAAGTTTATCAGTGCACCAAAGTATATCAGTATATTTCCAAAGATTCCCAGGTTATCCAGGTGATTCAAATCACCTTTACCTCTATACTCAAGCAACAAGCACTGTGTGAAGAGTCATGGGCACAAGTTCTGGCTCTTCAATAACAAGCTGAGTAACCTTGGGTAATGCGGCCATGAAAAGAAGGGTCTGGACAAGATGAGTTCTCAGGTTCCTTCTGACACTAACATTGTAAATTCTATGACATAAATCCATACCAATTAGCCATCACATACAAATAACCCCAGTATTAAAACTTAGGGGAAGTAGGTGGTTGAGTAATATGATATAATTTCAATTATTGCTCCTCAAAAGTTCTTTCATTCTAAGTGTATTTTACATTCTATCTTAAGACATTTAATCTTCTCTATTATGCTTAGGCGCGGGTTGAATGGCAAATTCTTAAAAGATAGCAACACATTAAACTATTATCAGTCATTAACACTTCATTATGGGTGTGACAATAAATCATTTTCAATTTGATAGTTACCTAAAATTTTACCCTTTAAGAATAGGATGTAGAATTAAAGGCATTTGGTGTATAATGGCAAGAACATAGAACTGAGAAATAGAAATTTGCTCTCTACTCACATCCATGCTACAAATTAACCAACCCCTTGAATCAGTCCTTTCCTGCCCCTGGACCTCAGACCATTCATCAGTAAAATATGAGGATTGGAATACATAATCTCTAAGTGTCTTGAAACTATATAATTCTATGACTCTTCATAGGTCCTGATACAGGAAAAATGAAAGGTAATCTTGAGTTTTAAAGGAGAAAGCCACAAAACCTAAAAACAGCAGGAGGCCAGTGAAGAACACAGATCAGGCTTTTGTTTTGTTTTGTTTTGTTTTAATTCTGGTTAAGCTCTTAGGTGAAGGCATAGGCTAAAACATTACCTTTGAGTATGTGCTGCCCAAGGTGTTTGCCACTTACAGAATACTGACTACCTAGCAGAGGGTAGTGGGGAGAGGAAAGGAATACACTGGCTTCGTTTCTTAGGACAATTTATACGGGATGTATTTACACATATAAACCACAATAGAAGTGCAGAGGGCACTCGTGGACACAATCAATAGTGGTTACTGGGTTTCTGAGGGTATGGGAGAGAGGGGTGGGAGAAAAGGGACAGGGTCTCAAATATGTGGTGATGGAAAGAGAACTGCTGCTAGGTGATAAACACATAATACAACACACAGGTGATATATTGTAGATCTGTACACCTAGAATCCATGTAATTTTTTACTAACTAAGGTCACCTCAATACATTTAACAATAAAAAGAAAAAAAGTGCTAAGTGAAGCATCAGCTGACCAACCTCCAGAAGCACAGAGACCTGATAGACAACACCCCCTTGTTCTCTGTCCCCCTCAGCCACCAACTTTTCTCCTCCCCTCAAGGGATGCCCTGGGGCTGGGACTGGCAGAGGCAAGCCAGCCTTTTCACGTGGCTTGGGAAATGGTTATGGTATTGGATAAGAAGCCTTCAGTGGTAAGATAACTCAAATAAGGGAAATCAAATAGGCACCTAGAAGTAGTGCTGGAGAGGGAAATTCAAGAGAATAAAGGAGTGTGTGTGGTTTATAGGGACCCTCCTTTGTGAGAAAGAAAAAATGGGACTCAGTCACAAGAGAGCCATTGAACTATGAAGCCAAGTCAATGAACTTCACATTTGATTAGTGCAATCATTCCTGTTTTCCTAATGAGATTGGAGAGGACCAATTTTATAATAATGAGGCTCACTCAATGTTAGGAGTGTTTGAACTTTGTCTTCCTAACACAAAATAGATAATTTCAGGACAATAGCTAGAATGTCTGGTTTTTAAAAATGGAAAGATTTATGGAAAACACACCGTCTTTCACACTGAGCCTTTCAGTCTTAGGAAGTCAGCCACTGCTTCATTTTTCATGACCTTTTCCAGGAGTAAATACTGCTAACCCATGAGTCACTGGGCCAGGAAATACAATTATGTGGACCCATATTTCCTAGGAACTGAATGGAAACCTACAATTTCAAGTAGTCCAGGAAGCAGCCATTCAGCTAATAATGATAACAGGTTGCTACTGATCTTAGACAAAGAGGGGACTCACTCAAAACTGTAGGAGGGATATCCCCTTTTAAGGAAACTACCTTATTCTCATTTAGGTGGATCCTTTCCGTGCCCCCTCCCCCACTTCTTCTATCCTCCCCCTTTCCCTCTTAAGCTCTAGATCTGCCCCCACCCCCCACACCTCTTTAAAGAAATATTTAGCTTATACTTGTAATGACTTTCAGGAAGCACACTGGGGCCCTGCCTGAACATGGCTGTAATTTAGGGTGAGTTATGTTTCAATTACCTCTATGTTATAGCATACTGGTGAGGGCAGGCATTATGTCATGTCAGGGATACAGGCGAGAGAAAATACGGACACCCCCATTACAGGTGGTGATGGAGCTGTTTTAATAATATTGGGGGAAAATGGAACATAAATGCCTCTGCAGCTGCACCATTACTGCACATTAGCAAAGTGAGGGGGAGGAGGCCACAGGGAAGTAAGGGTTACAGGTATGGCGGTAATTGGAGTTTTTTCTTTGCACTGAGGAAGGCAGAAAGTCCTATAAAAACCTTGGAAATGTCTGTTTTTTCTGTGAATAAAGACCTTACCAATGATATAAAACATTAACTTTTCAATAATAAAAAACATCTAATTTGTAGTGAGTTTTCCTATTTCACGTGAGAAGGATAACACTCCCTCCCCTCTCCCTCATTTTCTCAGCCTCTTTATTTTCTTGGCACAAATAGCAGTCACTGCTCATAGAATGTACAGGATTAGACTGCTTTGTAATTCAAACCTTTATTCGGGATATCCCTGTGTGCTAAAGAGGAAAATATGTGTTGGGTAAATGGCCTTGTCATGAAAGTTTCCAATTGTGAATGGAAGGGTGGCTCCCCCACACATAAACCTTTCCAAACCATGGCTCTATTTATCACCTACAATGGAGCTTAAGTAATGCTAATTTGCTCCTACTACTTCTTTCAAATAGTGGGGGAAGCATATACCAATATCTTTCTTGGCATGACAAAAAGAACCCCCATAGCCTGATGATGATCTGTGCTTTGAAGACTGTTGGTTTGCAGGCGCTGAGTTTGATGAAATACGGTAAGAAAGATCGTGTTATAAATGGCTTTGGTGGGTTGATCCTCCCAACAGCTGTGTAACTTTGTTAGTTACAACAAATATAGTCAATCCAGAGTGCTTCCTATTTAATCAGAGAGGAATGGGTTCAGTAACTAAATAAACAGTATATATGGTTGATCTAATTTTCCTCTAATCAAAATGACAAGTAAGCCTAAAATAAAAAGGAAAGCATGAGACATAGCAACATGCAAAGAAAATACACTGGGAAATATAGAGAATTTTGAATCAATTGTGGTTGGGAAAATACATGCTAAAGAAAGATAATTGCTTACGTGTGCTTAATGATCTTTATCTCCTTGTAGTTGTAAATCAAACTTGCAGGAGAAAATTTGAAAATTTCACATAAATAAGAATAGCACTTCAATTATTATTATAATTATTTCAATCATTTTTATGATTTTTATCTGATGTTTCGACAAAACCATCCATTCCTTCACTCACAAACTATTCTTCAATGAGCATCTACTATGCCATCAGCATCATTTTGATCAATATGAAATGAAGACATCTAGTGAACAAAATAGGTGTGGTGAATACCCTCCTGGGGTTTACATCCTATTAGTAGGTTAAAAAAAAAAAAAGACAACAGGTCCAATAGTCTCTTGCTTATGTAAATCCCACATCACCAAATCATGATTTTAACTGAATTATGGTTTCAGCTCTCCCAAAATGGAATCTTAAACTATCAATCAGTAGTTACCACTGAATTGCTGCATAAGCATCAGTGAGGTCATACGCCTGACAGACCCCTGCACTCCCCTAAAGGAAAATAACTTTGCAACTGCCAGCTGACTTTTTTGCCAGGTGTAACTTCTTTGTTCCCACTCCCTTCTGCCTATAAAAGTCTTTCATTTTGTACAGCTCTTCTGAGTTCTGTTCTAGCTGCTAGATTGGATGCTCCCCAATGCAAATGAGTTTTGCTCAGATAAACTCTTAAAATGTTTAATATGTCCCAGTTTATCTTTTAACATCAGAAATAACAATAAACAAGTCAGATACTCAGTTTGTGATGCATTTGAGGATGCAAGATATTGTATCAGAGCACAGCACTAGAGTAACTTCAGAAAGTCTGCAGAGAAATCAGGATTATATTGTATATGTGATTTTGCATCTTGCTTCATTCATTTAACAGAGTGCTGTGAATGCTCTTTTATTACTAAATACTCTTTGAAAACATTTTTAATGACTAGATAGTCTGCCTTTTAAACAAACCCTAATTTATCTATTGGGCTTTCACGCTGAGGAAATGTTTTTGCCTGAAAATCTGTTAAGTAATCATCTATGTTCTCTTCTGTTTTTGTTGTTGTTAGATTTTTTATATTTAATATTTTAAGTTAATCTGAAATTTATTTTGGTGTAAATGATAGAAAAAATAAATTAGGCTGTTCATATTAAAAAATTAAAGTAATAATTCCCGAATCACACATAGCTTCTTCATTATTTTATGATGCTCTATTGGTCACATATCAGGTATTTAAATAGATTATACAGTTTGTTCTAGGATTACAAATTCTATTGATATGTCCATACATGTTTACATCAAAGGACTTAAAAATTCTTTAGCTGTATAATGAATTTTAATGTCCAGTAGGACAAATCTTTTTCCATTTTCCAATTTTTTCTTAGCTATATTTCTATCAATTTGTTGTCCAGATAAATTCTAGAGTTACTTTTCCAAAGCAGCTACAAAAAAAAAAAAAATTAATAGGTAGAGTTAACCCTCATTACTCATGGGTTCCAAACTTGCATATTTACCTAGTCACTAGAACTTTTTGTAACCCCCAAATCAATTCTCAAGGCACTTTTCTGGGTATTTGCAGACATGAGCAGAACAGCAAAAACCTAAGTGCCCTCCACACACATTCCTAGCTGAGGCTGAAGGAAGCAAGACTCTACCTTCTGTGTGAGCTCTCATACTGTGAACAATCATCCTTCCTATGGTATATTTAGTGCCATGTTTCTCATATTTTTGTGCTTTTTGCAAGTGATTTTGTTGTTTAAAATAGTCTCCAAATGTAGTGTTATGTGCTACATCATTAAAGCCATGATGTATGTGCCTTACAGAGAAAGTACATGTGCTAGATAAACTTGGTTCAAATATGAGTTACAGTGCTGTGGGCCATGAGCTCAATGTTATCAGATCAACAGTATTTGTTAAATAAGGTGTCTTTAAACAGAAATGCACATAAAGCAATGTCACGTATTGTTTGATTGGTGAAAATGTTGTAACCAGAGGCTCTCAGGAACCTAACTCCGTATTTCCCCTAGGAGCAATCGTCCAGAATTATCTTATTCAGTGTTCACAGAGACTATGCATACTACCACAAATGAAAATCTACTGTATTCTTATAGATATTGTTTTAAATCAATGTATTAACTTCAGAAAGATTTACTTCTTTAAAGTAAAGACCTATCATCTAGAAATATGCTATGTTTCATAATTTATTTCATAATGTCCTATTCATTTTATTATGCTCATTCCAGGCATTGTCTTTTGCTTATTCGCTATTGTGAATGGAATTCTTTTTCTTTTATCTCTTAATTAACTGTTTTTGGTTTATAGAAGAGCCATTAGTTTTCATAAAAATATTTTGTATCAAGTCACTTCACAAAACTCTTATTATTATAACTTTAATTTGATCTTTTTTTCTCAGAATTAAATAAAATTTTATGCAGAAAATACCCATTATAATTCTTATCACAAAGGTTTTGCCTCTTGTTGCTGGTTTTTCATCTTGTTTTAAGAACTTTAAGAGCTGACAACTTTCTCTTGTTCTTAATAACAATGGGAATGACAATGGGACTATTTCTATGTTTTATGCAAGTATAAATCTGGACCTTCTTTAACATGGTAAGAAATGTTTTCTAAGAGTTGTGATAAAAATGGGTGTTGAATGTAATCAGAAGCCTATTTAACACTTTTTGAGGTAATCATTTTAACCCTTTGGTCTCTTGATCTAATTAATTGATCTCTAAATATAAATTCACCATTATAGTCTAAAAATAAATCCTACATTGTGTTTATAGATTATATTTAAGGTATAGATGGATTCAGTTTACTCATAGGTTATTTAGGTTTTACCTCGCTACATAAAGAGATTTTATTTAAAGATAAACATAAAGACATTTATCTTATTTAAATGTATATTTTTTTCTGCTGTCACTGTCAGGTTTTGCTGTCTGAATCTGACAATGTTATTACATGAAATCAGTAACTTTATATTGTTTTCTAAATTCCGTTCCCTAAATCTTTGGGGAAAAAACTGGCATACATATAAACATTAAAAACTAGAATTTTAAAAATATGGTAAATTTTCTGTGGTAAACTTAAATTTTCCTAACTTTTAATGGGTCCAGGATTTCTCCTAGGCAATTATGATAATTAATTGTTTTTTGGAAAATTGCTCATTGCATTTATATTTTCAGATTTATTAGCATTGTGCTATGGTCTGAATGTGTACCCCTCAAAATTCATATGTTGAAAACCTAATGGTCAAGGTAATGGCATTAAGAGAAGGGGTCTTTAGGAGGTGATCAGGTCACGAGAGCAGAGCTCTCATAAGTGGGATTAATGTCCTCCTAAAAGACACTCCAGGGAGATCTCTCACCTTTCCATCATGTGAAGCCACAATGAGAAGCTGGATGTTTACAACCCCAAAACCCACCCTGATCTTGGACCTTCAGCCTCCAGAACTACAAAAAACAAGTCTCTGTTGTGTATAAGCCACCCAGGCTGTGGTCTTTTGTTATAGTAGCCTGAATGGACTAATATACAGTATTATTTGGCAATTTTTAAAACTCTTTCTCTTTTATAAATTCCTTCCTAGTGTCTAATTTTTGTTTTATTTCATTTTTGTTCTTACTATTAATGAAGCTTGCCATTGTATGTTTATTTTTTGTTTGTTTGTTTTCAAAATGGGAGAAGAGTCTTGAGACTTCTGTTGAGGATGTTAAGGGCATTCTTTCCTAAAGGAGTGGTCGTGGGTGAGAAGATAGAAGTCCAAGCTGAGGCTCAGCACAACGTTAAGGGGGTGAAGACAGCTTTGAGTCGGGGAAAGCTGGCGGTCCGGCCTCTCTGGAGGCACAGAGGCAATAGATGAGGCATGGCAGGCACAGTCAGGAAACACACTCAGCAGCAGGCATCTGTAATGGTGATAAATGGTGTGCCACTTTACAATTTTGAGCAAGATGTAGGAGAACCAACATTATGCAGTTTTTAAATTATTCTAGGAGGAATTCATGAAAAGGCTTAGAGATCGAGACAGGAAGGCTTTCCAGAAGGCTATTAAAATCCTGGCCAAAGGAATGAGTAGGAAGAAACAGATAAAAGACTCCATGGTTCTGGTGAAAACACACTGTTTATCCAAAAAGGGAACATTTATCTGCCAAGTATGAAAGTATTTATGGGGATACATGGACAGCATATTTGAAAGTATACTTGTTCTCAAAATCTAGAATATTCTTCTATGACTTTCTCAAGTATGAAAATTTGACACTGAATAACTTCTCAAATAAAAGTTCTGTCCAATATACCCAGTATCCTAAACATATGGGACATATCCCAAAGTTTTATATAATGATGAAGAAGAAAATTGGGAAAGGCTGAAAGCTTAATGGGGAAAACAATGGAGTACTTTTTTCTAATTTATTAGGTTTTAAGAATCTGCATGTAGTCTATGTTGAGCTGCCCCGAGATTAGCAAGCACAAGTAGAGGTGAAGAAAGGAAGTTAAGAACTAAAAAATAAAATATAACATTTACAGCAATAATAATATCACCTATTATTGTTCTATAGCTATCATTTTTGGGGTGATTATTATATTACAAATGAAGTGGAATTTTACATGCCTTACCTGGGACATTGTCCCAATGACACTAGGTGGTAGATTTTACTACCCACACTTGAAAAAAGGAAACTGAGGCTTGAAGAGTTAAAATAACTTCTAGTCCCTACAGATAATGAATAGAAGAACCAGTATTCAAACCCAACTTTCAGCTCTAGATCCTGAGTTCTTCGTCACCATATTAAATGGAGTCATTCTCACCCAGGCAATAATATTCAGACCAGGAAAGAAGAAACAGAAAAACTATCTTAGGAAGATAAAAGATAGTGGGATTAAGATATCAAGCATCACTTATGAGAAGAAAAAGAAGAGCTGCCACATATTCCCTTTATAGCTACAAAAGAACGAAGCACGTAAAAGGCTTAGAAATTAGCACTTTCAGCTTTATCATTACAAAAGAGTGGCACTCAGTATTCATTCTATTAGATTAAAAATAAATATTATATGTATTTATATGATCAAGCAAATGACATAAAAATGATAAAAGAATAGCTTATCCATATATTCATTGATTGAGCAAATATTTACTAAGCCTTTATATTGGCCAGACCCAATTCCAGGACTTGAGGTTTTAATAACAACTACAAAGAGACACAATACCCTCATGGAGTTTGCAGAATAGTAGAAGAATAAGACATTAATTAATAACTACACAATAAATGTGTAATTACAAACTGGATTAAATGTAATGAAAGAGCAGCACAACCCTATGAAAACGGGGCCATGACCTAGTCTGGTAGGTAAGTCAGAGAAATATTTCTGGAGAAGCGTCATCTGGGACAAAAGTAGGAACTACTGTGGGAAATGAGGAGGATGGGCTGTCTAAGCTGCGGACCTGCATGCGAACAACGTGAAGGGTGGCACGGCAAATTTAAAGAGGAGAAAGCAGGTTGTGAAGTTAGTGCACAGAGTGAAGGGTACAGCAGATGGGGCTGGACAGCTCACACAGGACCTTGGAGATCATGTGAAGGAATTTGCTTTTTATTCTAAGAGCAAAGGGAGGTGATTAGAAAGTTCTCATCAAAATAATGTGTTCAGAATGATCATTAAAAAGATCTGTGTCACTTCAATGTGGAGGCAGGACAGAAGGAGGACCCAGGTGGGTGTGGCTGTGGTGGTACACAGAGGAGAAGACACCAGCGTGGACCATAGGGGTGACTATCCTGGTGGAGAAGGGAAAAAATGACAGATTGCAGAGAATGTGAGAGGAGAAATTCAGCAGAATTTGGGGATCGTTTGGCCAACACAGTGAGGTGGAAAGAAAAGGAAATGTCCAAAAAGGCTAGTTTTATGTCTTGCAAATAGGATAAAAATATTGTATTGATTACTTATTATCTGCTAAGGACCCTAATGAGTTTCTCAGATTTGTTGTTGTTGTTGTTTACCTCAGGTATACTCCTACAGAACACTATTCATTCCATATATTATCATGTTAGAAACATTACACCATGTAAGCCTACACATCCTACTACCCTCCTCATCCCACAAAAAAAATATTCACTGTGAGGTAGGCAATATTATTGTGCATGTTTTGTGGATGAGGAACTAAAACTGAGAGGCAAAATAACTTGCTCAAAGTCACACAACTTGTAGATGGTGGATGTTCGTATTACTGCAGAGAACATGGTCTAATAACCATACCCAATACTTGCGTATGATTAAATGAGTTGATTAGTTCAGATTTGACCTGAGCTAGAGATTTCAAGGAGAAGGAAATCAGCAAGGATAATACGGTCACGTAGGAGATGGGAATAGAATGGATTTGGCCACAAAAAGAGCAGACTAGAAATTATAGACCAGAAATAAGAAAATAGATATTTTAAATAAAACACATTTTAGAAGTTTTTACTCTTAAACTAATCTGTAGTCAACTTTTACAATAATTTTGAAAATAGATTTTAATAATTACCACAGAATTCAAGCTTTGGATGATTTATTAATTTCCTAAAAGTCTCATTTGAAAGACTCTCTCAATATCCAAATAGGGATGCTTTGAGACACATGAAGGAAAATA
Organism: Lyroderma lyra; assembly: GCA_004026885.1. Taxonomy (NCBI): domain Eukaryota; kingdom Metazoa; phylum Chordata; class Mammalia; order Chiroptera; family Megadermatidae; genus Lyroderma; species Lyroderma lyra. Next base: position 130,627 of record PVJL010002282.1, read on the forward strand.
ATAAAATGAAAACAGGTTCTCTTACATTTGTCAAAGCCTGTTTCACAGAAAACTTGTGTCTAGATATTCATGTATTTACTTCCTCGATATTCCTGTCCCTGTCTCCTCTTGCTGGTTTCAACCAGAGTCTGTATTCCCAGGAGTGCTCTCTGGGTGAACTGTCTCAAAGCCTGCTCATGACTACCACAATTACCCAGCAAATAAGGGGAAGCCCAGGGCCTCTTCCTCCTTCTCCCTCCCCTCTCTCTGGAGGAAACCAAGCCCAGCCGGTGCGGGTTCACTTCTCCCTAGTCTAAGGCAGGACACAGAAAGGCAATACATTTTCATCAAGGCACGAGCACGATTGTGCTCTAGAGAATTGGGGTTTAATGTAATTTATGAGGAGTCACTTCCAAGGGAGATCATGGAACCTCCAGTTTAATTGGGGTGATCTGGACGGCTCTGCATCTGTCAGCGAGCAAGGAGATGGTGATGCATGAAAAGAAATAGAAATAGCTCTGCACGCCCTCCTTATTCTATACACATTTCTCTGAAGCTCACAGCTGTGGTTTATCTTACTGATTTTCTGCTTTTCTTACTCTCCTTTTTAATCTTTGTGTGATTCTCTCCTATTCTTTATCTAATGTGTGTTTGTGCATGTGGGGAGGCGTGATTCCTTCCTGGGGATGGGAATCATCCCCTTGCAGCACCTGTGCCTTCCCATCCTGTCCCACAAAAGCCCAGGGGGAATAATAGGAAGGGGCCGGGTGACACAAGGCTGCTACCTTCATCAACTGAAAAGCAGCTCTAATTATGTCTATAATATTAATTCATTAACTAATTCAGCAGATATTTATTGAACAGTTACTATATGCTAAAAAATTTTTCTAGGTAATCAGTACACACAGCAGTCAATGAAACAGGTTATATTCTAGAGAGGGAATAAATAGAAGCAAAATAAAAAATTAAAATACAAGGGCTGTCCAGAAAAAAATTTGGCCATTGTCAATATAACAAGAATGGTTATAAGGCTGCATACTTTCTGGACAGCCCTCATATATAATATGTTCTCTGGTGATAAGCACTAACTATTTAAATAAAGCAGAAAAGAGGGTAAGGAATAATGGGATGGGAGAGTCAATTTTAAATACCATGGCTAGGACTGTCTCAGTGACAAGCCACCATTTAATCAAAGATCTCAGGCAGGTGAGGAAATGAGGTGGTGACTATGTAAGAGAAGAGTGTCCTAGACAGAGGGAATAGTTAATGCAAACATCCTGAGGCAAGAGAATGCCTTAGTGTCTAAGGAATAACAAGGAGTCCAACAGGGATGGAGTCAAGAGCAAGAGAGAAAGTAGGATACAAGGTGCATAAAGATCATACAGGGCCTTCTGGGATACAGCAAGGACTTTTTTACTTTAACTAAGATGGAAACCATTACATGCTTTGAGCAAAGAAGTAACACAATTTGACTTAAGTTTGAAGAGTGCTGTATAAACTAAGAATATTTTCAAGATAAAATGAGCATATTTAGGGAGTTCCCTGGTGGTGTAGTGGCTAAGGCTTCGGCGCTGTTAACACTGCGGCCTGGGTTCAATTCCCAGCCAGGGAACTACCCACATTAAAAAAATAAAAGAGCATATTTATTCGGGTTAAAGAGTTTTAAATTTTTCTTTGTGTCAGATATTATGTGGGAGACAAAACTGTGTACAAAAGTACCCACATTTTCAAGGAGCTTGCAATCTCCCTAAAGAGACAGACCAAACATTTGAAAAGCAGTGCTGCAGAGAGATGAAACATTACCATCCCGCGTATGGGACTCTGAACCACTAAGGAGGCTAACAGAAATTTTCCGGATATTTTCTCCCACACAGTTCATTGCCTGTTTGCTTAGTTGATGGTTTCTTTTGCTGTGCAGAAGCTTTTTAGTTTGATATAGTCCCATTCATTTATTTTTGCTTTTACTTCCCTTGCCTTTGAGGTCAGGTTCAATGAAGTCCTCCCTGAACCCAAGGTCTATGAGTTTAGTACCAATGTTTTCTTGTATATAGTTTATTCTTTTGGGTCTTCTGTGGAGGTTTTTAATTCATTTTGAGTTAATTTTGGTATACAGTGATGGTTTGCATTTTGGGTTCATTCTTTTGCATGTGGTTTTTCAATTTTCCCACCACATTTACTGAAGAGGCTTTCTTTTTCCCATTGTATATTTTCTGCTCCTTTGTAAAAAATTATTTGTCCATATAATTGTGGGTTTATTTCTGAGTTCTTTTATTCTGTTCTATTAGAAGACATACAAATGGCCAACAGACATATAAAAAAATGCTCAATTTCCCTAGCTATTAGGGAAATGCAAATCAAAACCACAATGGGAATCCACCTCACACCTGTTAGAATGGCTGTTATCAACAAGACAAGGAATAACAAGTGTTGGAGAGGATGTGGAGACAAGGGAGCCCTCATACACTGCTAATGGGAATGTAAACTAGTACAACCGCTATGGAGGACAGTATGGCGGTTCCTCAAAAAACTAAGAATAGAGTTACCATATGACCCAGCAACTCCACTTCTATTAACAGGTATCTACCCCCAAAATTTGAAAACCTTAATCCATAAAAACATATATCCCATTGTTCATTGTAGCACTATTCATGGTGGCCGAGTAATGGAAACAACCAAAGTGCCCTGCGACAGATGACTGGATAAAGAAACTGTGGTACATATACACAATGGAATATTACTCAGCTGTAAGAAAAGATGAAATACGGCCATTTATGACAACATGGCTGGACCTCAAGACCATCATGCAAAGTGAAATAAGCCAGACAGAAAAAAACAAGAACCATATGACTTCACTCATATATAGAACACAAGCTGAGAGCAACAAAGAAACAAAAACTCATGGACACAGTCAATAATTTAGTAGCTACCTGAGGGTATCAGTGGGAGGGAAGTGGGGGAGAAAGGACAGGGACTCAAATACCTGGTGATGGAGAGAGAACTGACTCTAGGTGATGAACACAATGCAGCACATAAATGATGTATTGTAGAATTGTACACTTGCAACCTATGTAATTTTTACTAACCAATGCCACCATGATAAATTAAACAATAAAAAAAGAAGAAATCTTCCAGAATAGTTTCAATAGTGAGGAACAGAGAGAGTCAAGAATTCAAGGAGTGAAAAAGCCAGCAGAGAGTAAAGGACTAGGTAAATATGGTCTACATGCCCACAGTTTCTTTGAAATTCCTCTCCACAAAACATGAATCTTAATCTCCTTCCCTTGAATGTGGAATAGACTTGGGACCCACTTCTAGCAAATAAAATATGGAGAAAGTGGTGGGTGGCCAATCTGAGGTTAGGTTATGAAAACACTGCAGCTCTCAACTTGGGTGTGTTTGCTCTCCTTCTGTATACACGTTCTCTTTCCTTCCCTTCCTTTCTTTTCCCTTCCCTTCCCTTCCCTTCCCTTCTCTCCCACCCCTACCTCTCTCTCCCAGGTTTGTTCTCACTCTCTCTCTTTCTCTTTCTCTCTCTCTCTCTCTCTCTCTCTCTCATCACCCTTTCCAATGAAAGCCATTTTATGAGCCACCCTGTACAGACACCAATGAGGGGTAGAATTGAAGGTTGCTGACAGTGAGCTCTGAAGCAGACACTCTGACCCCTTCAGGGACCAGCAGACAGACTGACTGAAATGTCATGAGAGATGCTGAGCCAGATTTATGCAGCCAAGTCATTCCCCAGACTCCTGCCTGACCTTCAGCAAATATGTGAGATAATAAATGTTTTCTGTTTTAAGCTGCTATAGTTGGGGGATAATTTGTTACTCAGCAACACATAGCTAATACAAGGGAATGCTCATGAATAGAATGAAGGTGGAAGAAAACAGAAAGAACATTAACTTGAGAGAGCACTAGAGTGGATATGCTTGCATTTTTAAATATGGGAGACTTTAGCCTAGTTGTCAATTCATCTCATTTGCAAGTAACAAATATATATGGAGTTCCCAAAATATGTCAGACACTGTTACATCAATTATGCAGATGAATTTTAAAGTCTTTCAGAGCTCTATCAGCCAAACTCCATATTCCCATCGCATTGAAGTGTCTTATGAGTGCTATTCCAGAAACTGGATGTGATAAATTTTAAGGACGGAGACAACATCTGCATATAGATTTGCCTTTCAGAGCCAAATTATATCTTTTTCTTTTGTCCAAATTCAAGGAATTCTACCTATTTCCCTACCCCTTAAAGAATAACAGTTGGTATTAAAGAGTGAACACTACCCTAGAATAGTCTGCAAAATTATCTCCTTTATCTGAGAAAATATCTGTATCACAACTGAGAAAATCACTTTCAAGGCCTCTTTTTCCTCTTTTTACAGATTTATAATGTTTCTTTCATAAAATGATACATAAACGTTTTAAAGAAGTTAAACAAAGTACAGATTTAAAAATTTAAGAATTACCCATATCATATCACCTAGTAGTAATTGTTTTTAGTGTTAGGTAAGCATTCCAGATACAGATAGAAGAATGGATAGCAAGGTGAGTGAGAGATAGATGGAGAGATAAACAAAGGTAGAAATAAAAATGGCATCACACTAAAATATGCCACTTTTAAATTTGTATTAAAAATAAGTAAGGAAAAACATATAAGCAAAACTGAAGGAATTGCCAGAATTTGCATAAATACCTATTTTTTTATAGGAGAATTACTTTTCCCCAAAAAGATAAAACAAATTTAAGAAAAAATAATAGAAGAAATAGAATATTAAGAAGCTGGAGTCATTATTCTTCTTCTGGATTAAATGTGTCAAATTTAGTCAATATTGATTGATTGCTTGTTCTGAAAAATAAGGAAATTAACACTCCCACCCACCTCCCCTGCTCCATCTCTGGATTTTTATTATATTATTTTAATAACATCAAGTTACATATTATTTGCCTTCTGTTCTGAAATATATTAGCAGCTTCCTCTTAGTTCTGTAGTAATGTGGGCTCAGTATTTATACCAATAACCTTTATATAACACTTCCATTCTGAGTTTTTTAAAAAATTTATATTTCAATTGGATCTATCTCATCAAGTACTTGAAAATGATATAATTCCTAAGTTCTTGCATATTTAGGGATATCTACCTACTCCTTTCATACCTAAACAGCAAATTGAATGGTTATAAAATTTATAGATCACACTTTTCCTCCTTAGAATCTTGTAGATTTTCTTACCTCCCTTCCTCACTCCCTCCCTAGTCATTTAGAGAGGTCTGAAGCCTACAGATAACCTCCTTTTTTAAATTTCAAATCCTGATATTGGAGGAAAACTTTTTTTATCATCAAAGAGAGTCTATTAGAATTGATGAACACTATGTGAGAGCAAATGTAAGGTATAGAGAGAGCTTCCCACATTAAGCATAAGCAAGATGTAAATTTTTACATAGAAACTATCCAAATACATCAGAGTTATAAAAGTGAAAGAATGACTGAAAAAGATAAAGAATCCAGTGTGGAAAACAGCATAACCCAGAGAACAAGTGGTGAAGTTAGCCACATCTACAAATACCTCTTGTTATTCTTTCCCACGTTCTATCATTTGGGGCAGTTTTGCTGCATTTCAGTTGCAAGACCCAAAAACCAGGGGATGGTTTAAAAACAAGAGATATAAACCTAATAATTTTGCCACTGTATTTGTAGACTTTGCAAAGTATGATGAAGATAAAATTGACCCCACACCTTCCTGGTCTCCTTTAGCCAGAGATGAGAGCTGTCTGTATTCTAATCACCAGCCCTAATGGACTTCAGGATTCAAAAAAGTACATAAATATCCAGTCCCTGGATCCCTTCCTTCACTCTGCTAGAAAAGAGATAAACCATCTTCATACATAGAGGACCACAACTAGGCTAGACTTTGTCAAAAGCAAAGTGAACGCAGTGTTGAATTGATGGCCCAGCCGAAGCCCTCCCTCCACTCTGGTGACTCTGACGCTGAAGTCTGTGTACTTGGTCTTGGAATAACAGCCAAGTAGTCACCATGGTACATCACTGTTGTTTATAGCCAGAATCTGTTGTGACTGGCCAGTCCCATGCTATCCTAATTATTAAATAATTATTAAATATTTTGAGTAGTGCCTCCATTAATTTTCTATTGCTGTGTAGCAAATCACACAAATGTAACAGCTTAAAACAACACCCATGTATGAACTGTAGTTTCATGGGCAAGAAGTTCAGGTGGGCTCAAATGAGTTTTCTGCTCTCAGTCTCACAAGGTTTAAACCAAAGTGTCAGCTAGGCTGGGCTCTCCTCTGAAGCTCTGGGTCCTCTTCCAAGTTCATTCAGGTTAGTGGCAGAATTCAATTCCTTGGGGTATAGAACTATGGCTCCCGTTTTCTTGCTGGCTATCTGATAGGGGTTGCTCTTAGGTCCTAGAGGCCACCGTCAGGTCCTAGTCACATGGCCTTCTTCCAATATGGCAGCAGAAGACTGTGCAGTAGGATTATATTAATATCTCTATCTCTATCTTTCATAGGAAGACTATATATTCTATATAGTCTTATACAAAGTAATATAATCATAGATGTGACAATCCTATTGTATTAGGATATTGTATTATTAATATACCTCTAAATATAATCTTATGTTCAGAGATCCATGATCAAGGGGAGGGGATTATACAAGACACATATAACATTGAGAGGAATCTTAGAGGACATCTCCTAATTCTGCCTACCACACCCTGTACCGTTATTACTTGCTTTGATTCCTTGCCTGCCTAGACTTGTAGGAATTTCCAGACAACTCATGCTTAGCTGCACTCCTGTGCCTGAGTCTTTCATGAGCAGCTCTGTTCTGTAGGCTGGACACTCACAGGTTTAAATGTAACATTTACTTGGCACATGTTTTAAGGAAACGAAATTGTGTTTAAAAATACTATAGAACATTTTTGGCAAAGACAGAAGAAAACGAGTTGGTATACAAAAATGAATAACACTTCACACTCATTATGATAGCTGTAATTTTTTTTTAAAAAAGAGAAAGTAACAAAGTGTTGGCAAGGATAAGAAGAATTAGAACACTCATACTTGCTGGTGGGAATGTGAAATGGTTTCACCACTGTGGAAAATAGTTTGGCAGCTCCTCAAATAACTAAACATAAAATTACCAGATGACCCAGCAGTTCTACTCCTAGGTATATACTCAAAAGAATGGACCACTTATCCTCAAGCAAAGACATGTATACCCATGTTCAGGACAGCACTATCAACACTAGCCAAAAGGTAGAAACACCCCAAAGGTGCCTTAATGATTAATGTATAAACAAATTGGGGTATATACACACAATGTAATACTATTCAGCTGTAAAAAGAATGAAGTACTGATACATGCTACATCATGGATGAACTTCAAAAAACATTATGCTACATGAAAGAAGCCAGTCACAAAAGACTACATATTGTGACTTTGTTTATATGAAATACACAGAAAAGGAAAATCCATAGGAACAGAAAGCTGATAGGTAGTTGCCAGGGGAGTGGGGTTTGAGGATCAACTGCTTTATGGATATAGGATTTCCTTTTAGAGTGATGAAAATGTTGCGGAACTAGATAGAGATAGTGATTGTGTAACCTTGTGAATGTACTAAATGCCTCTTTAATTGTTCACTTCAAAATGGTTAATTTTATGTGAATTTTATCTCAATAAAAGAACGTTAAACAAAAACAAATAAGAAATATCCATTGAGGGAGAAAAACATGTCAGTAAAGAAATTCTTCACAATCCTTGCTTGTTTTTCTTCTGGTATTTCTGTTTCTAAGCTGCAAAAGGAGTAGAGTCAAGTGGGAATGCAAGGGACAGAAATAAAAAGATAAAGTATTGCTGATACCTTTCTTCTCCATGATGAACAGTAACACAAATGCTAGTAGGCATTTGAGCCTATCTTATGGAAACAGATAGAAGCAGCAAGGTTTTATACTTCTTGTTTTAACATAAACGTGATTCAGTACAAGCAAAGTCCTAGAAGAACCAAGATAAAGAGAACCACAAAAGTTCCAATGTAAGTTTTAAAAATACATTCAAGAATAAAGCAAAAACAAAAATAAAGGCAAACTGACCTGGAGAAGAAACAACCAGTTGTGCCTAAGTGAGGCATTTCTATTACTCTTATAATATACCCTATTTTATCTAAAGGTAAAATGCAAGTGGAGGTGATCAGAGCTTACTGACATTTATACTTCATTTAAATGCTTTTTAATGAGAAACATTAAATTATCTTGACCAGTTATACTTCTCATTATTTTGAAACCTTTGATCCACTTTTTTATATTAAATTTGGATTTTCCTGAACTAGTTGAGGAATGAGAATTTCAAGGTATCAACGTGAAAAGGATGCTTTCCCCCAGCGATCTTGTTTGGGAAATGTCACATCTGTCATGTCTACACAACAAAATTTGAAAACAGCTGCCATGATGTATGCTAATAATTTAACTGCATTCCACATAGGCTGAGGGATCCCTTGGGAGCCACCAAAGAGAATGATGAAGTGAAGAATGGAGAAGGCACCCTGATTTCAGAGCTCCAGCCCCTTCTCCATCACCCCACCCATCACGTAGCTCCACTTTATAGCTTATGAACCAGACTTCCTAATGTTACTTGAAATAATACTCTGTTTTAAAATCTGACATGCAGTTTATAAAAATGGGTGGAAAACATAAAAAGTATGCATATCAGTGACAAGACTGTCTATTCTCATAAAATAATAATGAAAAAATATAGAAATCATGAGATATGCTGAAAGCAATGAATCTTAGTTTCAATTAGATGCTCACTAGATTAAATATATCAGTGGGGAGTGAAGACAATGAAAGAAGAAGAAAAGTTCTTTTTTCTCTCTTTTTAATATATAAAACATTAAAAATATTTCCAAGAAAATTATGCCTGGAAGACAGGTGAAATTACCAAATTTTTTAGCATTTTTAAACTCGGAGAACCAAAATCAATCATGAAACATGCAAGTTTGTTGTTCAACTTCAGCTCATCAGACCTTCAGACATATTCTCCAAAATACATTATGCACAAAACAGAAGGGCTAGTAGCTTCGTGTTTCTCAGCCTAAAGGAGAGAATGCATGATCACTTAATCTTGCCTCAGTTAATCCAGCAGTACAGTTGACACTACTACCCTGCTTGTGTCAGTCATGCTAATAATAAGCCTAGAGCCTGAAACGGGTTTTCCCACTTATATGGGCCTTTCTGACTCAGCCTCAGAATACTTGTACTATATTGAACTGTTGCCTAAATTTTATAGAGTCTTTCAAGGCAGGGGCCATTGTCTATGCATCTGGGTCTCCATCACAGCATTAAGCATAACCCTAGTTCTGAATGAATGACCAATGACCATGAAACACAGTGGACAAAGTGCTGATGTCAGAGACCCTGATCACAATGGTCATCATAATGGAAAGTACCAACAATGACAAGGAGGACTCTTCCTATCAACTTGAATAGAGACAAAATGCTGAATATCTATGAATGTTCAACCTGACATCAGCAGGAAACCCACAGACTTTAGCACAAAATAATTCTCTCAGAAAAAACAATCATGTGATGCTACTAGGATTAAAAACTTTATCCCTAAAAGTCCCAAACAGTCACAAATAATACAATTGACCATGTACCAAAAGGGCAGTTTGCTGCTGAGAGTAAAGATTTAGAACTGGAGAGGAAATCTGGCCAGATTTAAATGATGGCAGAAAGATAAAAAAAAATAAGAGCAGGTAAAGGATAAATTGATCAGCTACTGTGTTGTTCTATAACACAGAGTGAAAAAGATGCCAAGAGCTGACTTTGAGTCCAGTTATTAAAATAAGAACATTCAGTTCTAGCTTCCATATTTTCAAGGTTATTCTGAAAAGCATATAAAGTTACTTCAGGCATGCAATTTTTAAAATATGGAACATGGCTTAAATAGATTTGGTAGAGGCTTTGGTTTTTATTAATATTTAAATTGAAGTATGGTTCAAATATGGGACATAATTCCCTATGTTTGATCTATGAATTACAAAACTGTGTATGTGTTCAAATCTATATTTTTATTTAGAAACCACTTTCTTTGGAAAAAATCTATTTGAGAAATTGTAAGTATGGACACAAACTTATGTAATTTTTATATGACAAAATTTACAGAATGTTCCCCAATATTTCCACAAAACTTCTAAATATGAACTCCAAGAAAGTAATTAATGAGACCTGTATGTTAAGCCCGTACCAGGTTAAAATAATGATAACAGTACTTTTTACCATTACTTTCAGAGCTCTTACTATGATGATGCTAGTAGACTCCTTAAATGACTTATTTATTTCATCATCACGATAACACAAGAAGTAAGTAGTTATCACCATGTTACATATGAGGTATGTAGATTTAAAGTAGTTTAAGTAACTAGCTAATCATCAGCTAATTAGAAGGTAGATCTGATTTGGATCCAGGACTTCTAATTTTAGAATTCACACTTCTAACCCTACTGGACCATCCTGGAAGTGGAGAGAAATATCTTTGCTGGCATTAGAACAACATATGGTCTTATATTTGTCATTTTTATTTAAAAAGAATACTTTCTAAAGGCCTGATATATTTTTCTTTAATGATAAAATTTTAAAGGCCTTGATGCATTAAGTTGGATTTTATAGTATCTTGAGACCTTGTTTCTTCTTTAAGCACAAAATCTCCTTTGTCACACAAACAGAAAAAGCAATGGGGAAAAATGGAAATCTCTATATGTAAACAATTCTACAGAAAGAATTTTTCAAGCTTAAGCACTTACTGAGCATATATGGTCATTGGGACCCTCAAATCCCCCCATCCCTCACTGTGAACATTCTAAATTTCTGATTTGTCTTCCAAGAACCAGGATTCAATTCCTATTTCATGACTATGTTTAAAATGTCACTGCACAGTTTTAGGCCCTACTGAAGTTTCCAGGAATAGAGGACTAGAGCTCCTTCCCTTGATAATCTCATTTATCATGGCTTCTACTTGGAGCAATATTGTCCTATTATGTCACCCAGTCAGCCCTTCTTCTATAGCCACTGCCTCTCTGGATTTCCTTCATTGCAGGAGTCCTTTCCCTGATTCCCTTTAAAACCTACTTTCAGATTCACCTCCAAGAGTCCTCTGCAGTCAACTCCCCTCCCAGTTCCCATGGTTCATTTTACCTTGGTTACCTTTCACAGTCCTTACATTATATGTCATGTGTAATAGAGGATGCTGTGTTGCTCTGACTGGGTTTGTTCCTTTTCAATTTCTGGTCATTGGATGGCATAGTGACACCAAGGTGGGTAGCCAGAGTATTTTTCCTCCATGGTAAAGCTCCATGGTTATGGGGGGTCTTATCTCCTCTGAAGAACAGCTCTCCCATCTCAGGGTGCTGGGCCCATTCATGTCCCAGGATGTCCTGCTCTGTCTTTGGAGACTTCAGGCATGGTTCCCATCCTCTTAACTTCCTATTTGTGACTTTCTGGTATTAAAATCAAAGTGAGGTGCAACACATACCTTCAGCTAAACAATCTCTGGCTTATTGGAACTAAAGCACTTTGCTTTTATACCCTCTTCTCTTATGTTTCTTTGTGTCTTTGTTTTCAGATTCTTCCCTTTCCCCCCAAGGTGCATGTGCACAAACACCACCTGCAATATGGGAGAGGTGTGCAAAGACAGCCCTCCCAGCCTCCTCCTCCCCACACCTTAACCTCTTTGAAATGTACCAGATTGAGAAGTTCTCTTTGATATTCATCCAAGTATGCTTATATCTTGATTCCTTTATGCATTTACATGTTTTATTCATGTGTACTCTAAATACCCTCATTAAATTATATAATCATCGAGGAGAGGGACAGCATCTGTGATTTCTGTTGGGTCTTCCTTCCTCTCTTTCTCAGAGAATGGTTCTCTGAATGCTGAGCTCTCCTGACTTCCCTCGCCCAGGTGAGCCTCACCTCCAGACCACAAACACGACTGAACAGAATGGGACTGCACAAATGACAAATCTTTTATTAACGTACACTGTCACTTGCCTTAGAAATATTCCTCTTCTAGTAATTTTATATATATATATATATATATATATATATATATATATATGCACACATATATATGTGTGCGTGTGTGTGTGTGTGTATATATATATACATATATGTGTGTGTGTGTGTATGTATGTGTATATATATATATATATATATATATAGAGAGAGAGAGAGAGAGAGAGAGAGAGAGAGATAATCCACTTACAAAATCACATGCAGAGACACCAAAAGGAAGGAAGTCTAGGTTCCAATCTTACCTTCCTAGTCCTATATTTTTAGGCAGGTTATCTAACATCTCAGAGCCTCAGTTTCCTCACCTGTAAGATGAGAATCACCAGGATGCCTCCTCAGAATTAAATAAGATAATGTAAGCCAGTGCATGGCCTATACAGAGCCTGGCCTATATTAGGCACTCCAAAATGTCAGTGATTTTTATCATTTATGTACCCTAGAGTATGTGGGGGTTTTGCCATTCTCCAATGCCTTAAAGATAGTTAAGAAATCATTCAAATAGTTGCTTTATGATTGCGGGGCTCTCATTACAAACAATCTGGAAACCCACAAAGAAATTCATGAGTAGAATATGGTCAAGTTTACATATTAAGCAACCTTTCTGACAAATCAGCCATAAATGCATTCTGAAAAGGGAGAGGGGGATATGAAAGAAAAAAACAATCCCTTTGAAATAAGAATTTTCTCTTTTTTTCCTGGCCTGTCTAGGGTAAGGAAATGCCAATTCCAAAAGTCCCTGGAGATAAGCAAATACTCTACCACCAGCTCCTGGGCGATGTGGGCCACAACAGGTCTGCCTGCAGGAACTGAGAGCCCAGGATCTCCCTGAGGCTCTCTCCTGTCTGGTGTCGCAGCCCTGCAGCATGCCTGAGGGCCACAGAGGACACTGGGACCACTGCCAGGCCCTGCCCTCCTCGGCAGGCCCGAACACGCAGGCAGGCAGCCTCTCCCTTCCCTTGTTCTGTACCTCCCTCTCTCCCTCCTGGATATGAAACTCACTGTGCTTGCATCCACAGTACCATCTCATTTGCTTTCTGATCTGATCCTGGGCTGCCATGGGGCTGATCAAAGCCAGATCTGAGCTCTCATCTTCACAAAGAAGCCCCTGAATTCAAACAAACATGTTAATTCATCGTCTTTTGCCTGCAGTCCCCTGCCCTTGCTCCCTCCTACCTCTTCTCCATATATTCCTTCACTCCCCATGCCCCCTCCCTCTATTTACAGTTTGTGTCTCCTTTCTTTGCATAACCATTTGTCTCCTTTCTCTTTAAAAATCTTTCTCCTCTAGTTCATATTCTATCTTAGGTTAAAATAATAAAATTGCTTTTACCACCCCCCCACACTTCATTTTCCTCATATTTGAAAGGAAAAAAAAATCAGTTTTTTTTTAAACCTCAGACTTGCTCTCATTTTCAGCAGCCTAATTTGTTTTTAATGGTGGCATATGTTATTAAATTTCAGCTCTGTTTCCTTCTTGCCTGCTTTCCTCCCTGCTTCCGTCTTTTTGGCCTCTCCCTTCGCTGCCCCCTCCTTTCAGAACGTGTCCCTCTCCTTTGTCCTCTGTCCTCTGTCCTTCCTTTTCCCTGTCTCTCTTTTCTTTTCGGGTCCCTTTCCTCTAAAACAGAGTTCTGCATTCTCTCCAAATTCAACCATGCTGCTGCTTCCCTCTCTGCTGACTTTCTGCTGAGCTGTTACTTTCAAGGTTTTGAAGTTCAGTAAATCCTTGATAGTTTGCCCTAATTTGGAGGGAAGGTCAATGAAAAATAATAAGTCTGAGAAACAGAATATTCTACAAAAATCTCCAGTTGAAGGGTATTAAGTAGACACAATATGATTGTTGACAAAGAATGAAGAAAGCTATTCACAGAACTACCAATGACAATTTACTGAGTTCTGAGGGCTGTGGGTATTGAAATGAACAAGGCTTGACCCCTGCCCTCGAGGAGTTTAAAATATAGTGCCGAAAACACAGCATGCTCCTATATGGCCTTAATAAAGGCATATGTGTGAAAAGCTGAGTCGCTTGACAAACATTAACCCCTGCACTGTGGTTAGAGCTGTGGAAAACTCAAAAGAGAATCTGACATGGTCTTCACCCTCAGGACACTCAGAACTCTAATGGAGGATCAATTTATACTTAAATGATTATTGTGCAAAGCAGAAAAATAAATGCAATCCTGAAGGTAGAGACAAAGAGCAGTTCTTAGAGGAAGTGATCAATTTAAGGAAGATGGGGAAGGGAAAGTGCCACAGCAGAGATGCCATTGGATCTGGGCCTTGAAAAACTACTTGGCTTTTGACGGTTTGTAAAGGGGTCAAAATCCTGCAAGGGCCACCTGGAAACTAGGGTGGTCTTCATGTCAATTCCAGTTTACTATGAGAGACCCTAGCTGAGGATTCTGAGTCTGACGTTGGCCTGCTGAGACATGTGCTCTCATTGATTAGCAGTCCCTCCTTCAAACCCAAGCAGGACAAGAGGGTCATGTATGCCTCACTATATACTCAGGAGATAGTGCGGGCTCACAAGCAGAAAAGTGCCTGGGACAGTAAGGAAGAAAGGGAGTGCCTCGATGTGGCTGTTGGGTAGCTGGTGTAGGGAGGCAGTCAAGGCAAGTGAAATATTGTGGAGAGCCTTGAATACCACACATAGAGGCTAAAGATGCAAGATTTTTGAGCAGGGAAGGATAGAGACAAATTTGTGCCAGGTCTATGGAAGAGAGAACTATTGGATGAAGAGAGAGCAAGTAGAAGGCTATTGCAATAACTCAGCAAGTGATAATAAGAACTTGTCTTAATAAGTGTGATGGCAGTGGAAGAAGGGATTTGATTTGAGCAACATGGCTATGGTAGAATCTCTTACAGAAGAAAAGGAAAGAAGTAGAAATGAAACAGATTGCCTAGAACAATGATGATACCAGTAACCAAGAGAGGAAAGACAAAGAGGAAAAGTTTTTTAGGAGAAAAGCTAATGGATTTCATTTTTTTCACGTTGAGTTTGAGATAGGTGAATATAGAAGCAATAGCAGGAAGAAAACATAGAAGATAAGAGTCACTACTTGAACACATTTTTGGGACAAAATTATATGAGTTCAGGAGCTAAAAATCTGTACCTTCATTCAGTAAATATATATTGAGCACCTACTACATACCAACGAGAAGAAGCATAACCCTAGAAAGTAGAATATGGTTGATAAAATTTCAATGGCTGGAAAAACAAGAGACACAGAGCTTGAAGTGAGCAGAAATGGTTGACATATGCCTGCCATGGGAAAATTGATTCCACCAGAATTGAAATCACCTTCAGGTGACCCTGTGGCTGTAAATGACAAAACTAAAGGGAGAAAATGAGGAGAAAAAGACCCTAGAAGCCACAAAGTTTTATAGAATTCAGCAATTCATTAACACAAAGATAAGAATCAGTTGTACTTAGCAAATGTATTATTTAAATGCAAATGATGCTGCTAATTGACTTTAGTCTTAAGTGAGCAAAAGAGAAGGCATCTAATGCTGGAGAGAACAAGGAACCAGGGGGACCCGGCTTTGTAATTACTCTGCCACTTAGTAATACTCCTTGGGCAAGTTACTTAATATCTCTGAGTCTCAGTTTCCTTCTCTAAGAAATAAAGAAAATCATATTTACTTCACTGTGTTGTTGTGAGGATTAAATAAAATTAATATGCTTAAAATGCCTGAAACAATAAATGGCAGCTATTATTATCTTGTTTTTAAAAATTGCTATTCTAACACTTCTCCCTGCTTTGAGTCAAGTTCTGTCACCAGGTTTCTGTATGAGAAAACAGCAAATCTTAACAAATAGTCTCTAGTAACAGCTTTATTAGTCTGATTATAATACATCCTTGACAGTGCTAGTCCTTGACCCCGTTCACCTCACAATAATCCTACACTACAAATGCATTCTTATGTAGTTTTCATTAGAGGAATAAATGAGAGTAGGGTTGATGGCATAGTGGAATGGTTCTTTGTTTTCACCTCAAATAGCAATTGGCCATCAATCTCACCCTGCTCCTCCTCAAATAATCAAATCAACCTTGCATGGAAATATTTCTAAATCTTTATATTAACCATTTTCTATAATTCCCCACCCCCACCCTCACCAACTCAATGTTTCCCACACCCTCTCCCCATATTCTCAGCATCCTAGCACTCATGCTGCCCCCTTCTTCCTCCAAACCACATCGAAAGGGTCCTGTCTTTTGAATTAAAGTCTTTTCTTCTGCTTACATTCCGCTGCCCTGTTCAAGACCCTCATTACCTCTAACTGATTTCCAGGCTACCATCTATATGTTCTCTCTTCCAATCTGCCCTTCACACTACAACAGAGATCTAATTACATCATTCTGTCACTTTCAAGTCCCATTAACTCTGCATTGCCCACAGGTTAAAATCCATACATTTAAGTTGAGCATCCTGACCCTTTGTCACACCGACCTAGTTATCCAGCCCATCCTTTGCTCCAGTTTCCCACATATGTAATGTCATTCACTAATTCAAGTCATTGCACTTATCGTTCCCTCCACATGTAACACCTTTCCACAATGTGCTTGACAGGCAAACTCCTGCTCGACCTTTAAAACCCAGCTTACGTGTAACTATCAGTAACAGAGATTAAGGACAGGTTCCTGAATCCTAGAGTTCTGTCCTTAATTAGCCACTTATAACCTATGGAAACTACTATCACGTAAGTTAAGGCTAGGTAAAAGATCAGTTTTAACTGGGGTTTGGCCTGACACCCTAAGGGGAAACCCTGGGTTGGCTAATCTGGGCAAGACTGCCTTGAACTTAGTTATTTTACTTCAACAGTAAAATAATTTGCTTTTGTGATGGAATTTCACTCTAATATCTTGTACCTTTCTAAAAGTCTGTGAGAAAGATAAGGATGGGAGCTCTCTTTTCCTTTTCTTAAAAGATTTTTATTAAAATATAACTAATATACAATATTATATTAGTTTCAGGTGTAAACCATAGTGAGAAATGATTGCCATGATAAATCCAGCAACCACCTGACACAGTACTGCACTATCACAATATTATTGACTATATTCCCTATGCTGTATATAACATCCCCATGACTTATTTGTTTTATTCCTAAAAATTTGAATCTTATTCCCTTGACCTTCCCCTCTCCCTTTTAAAATTTTCAATTAGAGTTGACTTTCAATATTATTTTATATTAATTTCAGGTATACAGCAAAGTGGCCATACAATTTAAGAAGTGATCCCTCTGAACAGTCCAGCACCCACCTGGCATTTTACATAGTTATTACCATATGACTATATTCCCCATGCTTTATTTTACATCCCCATGACTATTTTGTAACTATCAATTTGTACTTCTTAATGCCTTCACCTTTTACCCTGTCCCCAAAAACCCTCTAATCCATCACCCCAATAAATCAAATACCAATCTGGCACCATACCTAGTTATTACAACATTATTGACTATATTCCCCATGCTATGTCCCACATTCCCATGATTACCCTGAAACAACCAATTAGTACTTCCCAATTCCTTCCCACTTTGTACCCATTCCCTACCCACCTCATATCTGGCAACCATCAAAATGTTCTCTTTAGCTATGAATTGTTTCTGTTTTGTTTCTTCATTTATCTTGCTCTCCAGATTCCACACATACACAAGATCACATTGCATCTGTCTCACATACTCCACTCAGCACAATACCCTCTAGGTCCATCCATGCCACCACAGATATCAAGACCCATTCCCTTCCCTAGCTGAGCAATACTCCATTATAGATATGTGCCACCTCCTCCCCATTTATTCATCCATCGATAGACACCCAGGCTACTTCCACATCTTGGCCACCGTAAACAATGCCCCGATGAATATATGGATGCACATGTCCCCTCAAAGTAGTGTTTTAGGTTTACTCAAATAAATACTCAGAAGTGGGATTATTGGGTCCTCCTTTGTCTCTTTTTATAGCCTGTGTTTTAAAGTCTATTTTGTCTGATATAAACTATTGCTACCCCAGCTTTTTTTATTTGTTTCCATTTTCATGAAATATCTTTTTCTATTCCTCTATTCTCAGGCTGTGTGTGTGTGTTGATCTGAAGTGAGTCTCTTGTAGACAGCATATGTGTCTTGTTTTCTTATCCATTCAGCCACCCTATGTCTTTTGATTGGAGCACTTAACCCATTTACATCGAAAGTAATTGTTGACAGATAAGTAGTTAGTACCATTTTATTGTTCATATTTTATCTTTTTTTTTTTTTCATCTTGAAGTCCTTCAAAGATTCCTTGTAATTCTGGTTTGGTGTTGACGAACTCCTTTAGCTTTTTCTTGTCTGGGAAGTTCTTTATATCCTTCAATTCTGAATGATAACTTTGCTAGGAAGAGTAATCTTGATTGTAGGTCCTTGATTGCATCACTGAATATTTCCTACCAACCCCTTCTGGCCTGCAAAGTTTCTTTGAGAAATCAAATGACAGTCTTATGGGAGCTCTCTTATAGGTAACTACCTGCTTTTCTCTTGTTGTTTTCAAGATTCTTTGTCTTTATCCTTTGGCATTGTACTTATGATGTATCTTGCTATGGGCCTCTTTGAATTCATCTTGCTTGGGGTTCTCTGCACTTCCTGGGCTTTTATATTTCCTTTGCAAGGTTCAGGAAGTATTCTGTCATTATTTCTTCAAATAGGCTTTCAATTTCTTGTTCTCTCTCTTTTTCTGATATTCCTATGATGCGAATGTTGGTATGCTTGATGTTCTACCAGAGGCTCCTTAAACTATTCATATTTTTTTTATTCTTTTTTCTTTTTGCTGTTCTGATTAGGTGTTTTCTGCTACCTTGCCTTCCAAATTGCTGATTAAATTATCTGCTTCATCTAATCTACTGTTTATTCCCTCTAATATATGAAGTCTAACAATTAAGTTTGTAAACTCATTCTAGAAAAAATGTTACATACCTCACTACTGAATATCAATCACTAAGGTGACCTTTGAAGTACTCCCCTTGGGAAGCTGTGGACCAACACCAGAGCCTAGTCCACCCTTCAAAGCAATTTTGAACACATTTTTTGGAATGGCCATAAGAGATGTCATTATATGACTCTTGATGTCCTGGGTGTCATCAACATGTCTTCCTTTCAATATTTTTTTTATCTTCAAGTAAATAAAAATTTCATTGGGGGCCAGATCAGATGAGTAAGGAGGATGTTCCAATACAATTATTTGTGTACTGGCTAAAAACTCTTCACAGACAGTGCCATGTGAGCTGATGCATTGTTGTGATGCAAGAGCCATGAGTTGTTAGCAAAAGTTCAGATTGTTTTCATCTAACTTTTTCACACAGCCTTTTCAGCACTTCAACATAGTAAAATAAATTTGGTTGACTATTTGTCCAGTTGGTACAAATGCAGAAGGAACAATCCTTCTAATACCAAAAAAAGATTAGCAACATTGTTCTGACTCTTGATTTGGACTGATGGTCATGAAGAATTGGTTGACTTGCATTGTGTACTTTGATGCTTGGTTTCAGGGTCATATTGGTACAACCATGTTGCATCACCAGCAATAAAATGGTCCCAAACTTCGTCTTGCCTCTCCAAAAGGTCTTGGCAAACTTTTACTCTCCTTTGCTTTCATTTATCAGTGAGCTCCTTTGGGATCATTTTGCACACACCTTTTTCATGACAATATTTTCAGTTAAGACTTTCCTAATTGTTTTTCTACTGATGCTTTCTTGGTCTGCTATGCTTCTCACAGTCAGCTCATGATTTGAATGCATAATTCAATAAATTTTGCAATGTTTCTATTATTCTGCTCTTTACCGGCCACCCTGATCTCTCTTCATCAGTGACACTTTTTCTCTCTTTAGAAAAACATTTAATACATTTGTACACTACTGTTTTCTTCATGGTATTATCCCCATAAATTTGGACTAACATGTACCTGATTTCACTTCCACTTTTGCCAAGTTTAACAAGAAATTTAATGTTTGCTCATTGTTCTAATTCAAGCTCTGACATTCTCATGACAGCACACAAAAACACGCAACAGCAATAATGAATGCCACTCAACAAGACACCACCACATGTTGACACAAATACAGCTGTGAGACACAGATATATAAAGGTTATAAAACCTTATTGAATTGTTTGTACAGTGCTTCCTGCATAAGAACATGGTGGTAAGTTCGTGAACTTAACTGTCAGACTGCATAGTCTTTATTGCATTCTTTATTTCTAACTGGTTCCTTTTTTTCCTATCCCTCTTTTGAAGTTCTCTCTGAGATCACTGAGCATCCTTATAATCAGTGTTTTGAGTTTTGTGTCTGGTAGTTTGTCTTCACTTTGTTTAGTCTGTTGCTATTTTCTGTTCTTTCATTTGGGACATGTTTCTTTGTCTTCCCATTTGGCTTGTTTCTATGTATTAGATAGGGCTGCTATGTCTCCATGTCTTAGAAGAGTGGCCTTAGGTAGTAAGTGTGCTGTGGGGCTGATGGCGTAGTCACCCTAGTCACCTGAGCCAGGTGCTCCAAGTGTGCTCCTTGTGTGTGTTGTGTGTGCCCTCCTATTGTAGTTAAGTCTTGGTTGCTGTTTGCACATCAATGAAAGAAATTTACTTCAAGCTGGTTGGTTATGAGTACTGGCCATGACTACAGTGGAGGAACTATTGTGCAGGAACTGACTCTATGGAGCAGGATTCACTTTAACAGGGCTCTCATGCCTGCCCAGTCTGCTCTTTGGGTGTGTTGTCCCTGGAGGCAACCAGATGATGCTCTGGTTGGATTGAAAGCTGGCCACCATAAATGCCAGTCCTGGGACCTCTCGGGAGGGGCCCAATCACAGGCCAAGTTGAACTGCAACCTGTGCCCTTCCCAGAGCCACCTGGCATGAGCTAGAAACCAATCTGCAGATGTCTGCCACCTACTCTGGACTGGGAGGTTCCTAGAGAGACCAAGGTACAAACTGAGGCTGGCTGTCACTAGTAGTGGGCTTGGTGTGTCCTTTACCTGCTCTGCCAGAGGTACAGGACACACCAAAGCCAGATGCTATTTGTTTGGGTTTTGTGAACCTTTGTGAGATTTTAGCAACATTCACAGCATATAGAACAACCACTGGATGCACTTGGGTGACCCCAAAAGTTGGTTAGTGCAGGGTCTTGGGGAATCAGGGCAAATGAATGATGTTAGCCAGGTTAATGGAGACTCAGATATGGCAGCCACCTGTGTCTGCACATTGAGAGGGGGGAGGGCTCAAAAAAGAAACAACAGTTTCTGCCAGCTCCTCCTTCTTGGAAAAAGTTGCCTCTCCAGCTCTCACCATGAAGCCAGACAATTCAGTTCCTCCTTGTGAGAGTTCCCTTGTTTTAAGAAGAAATGTCATGGGCCCTGATACCCTCACAACCTTGTGGGAAAACAGATATAGGGCTATTTGCCCTATTAGAAGTTCATGTTTTTACACCTGACACTAAGATTCCACCTTAAAAAATGATCCAACAAATATCCTTGAACATGAAAAAAACTATATATTTAATGCAGCTCTCTCTCCTTCTCCTTGGGATGAAGTGATATGCAAGAAGGTACAATAGTGACTTCCCTTGAAATGTCTTCCCTGATTCTCTCTACTTCCCACTGCCCCATACCTATAAATTACTCTTTCATCTATGTTCCTCTAGTAATTTTTTTATCCTGCTCTGATAGTAGTTACATTTTCTATAATTATTTTTTAATATCTACCTTTTCCACTTGACCATTATTTTTAAGAAGGTAGGAACTGTATTTCTCTTATAGCCTTAAAGTATGTCCAGTGTCTAGCACAGTGGCACCACTAGCTCATATGATACCTTAATGCTACTTCCTCCAGGTGGACTTAGCCTCTGTTGAGGAAGCAGAGTGTAGACTGTATTTTAGTCCTTAGTCTCCTACTGCATGGATCCCTGGTTCAAGGTATGACTTGGACAACTATATCCAACAACCCTAGACCAGCACATAAGAGGAACTCTTTAACTATTTTTGAATGAGTGAATAGAGCATACAGGGATTTCTTTGGAGTGTGATGAATATAGTAACAATGTAAAGGTTGAGAAACTATGAGGAAGAAAAATTAACAGAATTTGTGACTAAGATCATTAACAATCCATAAATTCTAGAAAGTTCTTAAGTATACAAAAGCAGTAAGAGGGCCTTAAATCTCAAAGCATTTTATAACTGGAGGTATGGCAGCCATATGATCTAGATCTTCTAGGATAATCCATATTTTAAATATTCTGTTTCATTGTCCCTACAAGTATAATTGTACTTGTCAGAGCATATGTCCTCATTTTGGGCACAGAATATATGGTCACTAACTAGAAGGTTTATTTGATTTACTTTTGCTCAAACTTCTCATTTTACAGATGGGGAAACTGAGATCCACGGAGGCTGACCAGGTCACCTAAAGTCACACAGAAAATCAATAAGAAAACCAAGACTTAAAACTAGGCCTCCTGACTTCTGATCTATTGTTATTTGTTGTATTATTTTATGCGGTGACCTAACATAGCTCCCTGAAAACCTTTTGTTTGAACAGACACCCTGTTTCCACTATTCACTCCTTTGCTGGGACAGGAAACACTGCCCTGTGGCAACAACCCACAAGCAGCCCTTCCTCTCCGAATTACATACTCTCAAATGTCCTACAAGGCAGTGTGCCCAATACAAACTCAGGCTGTAGTTTTGGGCTGAGTGGTTGCAGGGAAAGATGAGGGAGGAGACAGTGAATGCCTTCATCAGGGCTGATGGTACAGAAGGGACATAACCACTACGTGATGTTTCTTAATCACTGTATTCTAAAGTCTATACCTCAAAACCCCAGGCTTCCTGGTATGAACAGCATCCAAGGTGACTTTTCAGGATAGAAGAGAAATGTGAGAACATCTGGTAGGGAATGACTCAATAATGAAAAAGTACAGAGAATACCCAGCCGCCAATCTGAAACTGCCATTCACAAAGAACTTATTACATAGGAAAGTACATACAGAGTTATTAAGAAAAAAGGACAGAAAGAGTTGGTAAGTTGAGAATAATTAATATGAACATATTATGGATACTGTGGTGCAGTAACAATAATGAAGTGCTTAAAACCAAGGTGAACACACCAATACTACTGACTGAGGGACTCATGCAGGTTAACAACTTGAAAGTGGAGGGAGGGGAGTTCTAAAAATGGAGTACACACAGAAAGGTGGAGCTGGTTCAACTGGTGTAATGGCAGAACACCTGTCAAGCCTTCAGTCTAACCTGATATGTCATTTTGAGCAAGTTATTTAGTTTCTTTGAGCCTCATTTTCCTACTTATACACATAATAATTGGGCTCCATGATCTCCAAGCACCCTTTCTAGCCCTTATTTTTCATAATCCCAACTGAATAATTATTATCCTCTATGTGCTTGCAGAGAATTTTATTTGTAATAAAAAGACTGACAATGTGGAGGGTTATGTTTATAAGATCAATGAAAATTACAATTTCTAGTGTACCTTCTGGTCTACAGATTGGCAAACATTTCCTGTAAAGGGCCAGCTAGTAATTTTAGGCATTGTGGGCCACATGGTCTCATCATAATAACTCAGCTCTACCCCTGCAGCATGAAAGCTGCCACAGACAATGCATAAGCCTTGAGTGTGGCTGTGTTCCAAAAAAACTTAATTTATAAAAACAGATACCAGGCTGGATTTAGCCCACAGGCCTTAAGTTTGCCAACCTAAGTACAGAAAAAATAGATTGAATGTAAAGTTTATATTTTTTAATTATTAACCTCCTATAGGTATGTGTTATACATGGGAAAATGCAATAAAAGCTTTTGAAAAGAAACAAGTATGCACACTTGAAAATCAATTTAGACTGCTGCATTGCACAACTCTGGGGGCCACCATTCACATGACTATATGGAACACTCTGAAATTCTATACAGTACAATGTGAGTGAGACAGAGATGTATAACCTCGATGGTCCTGATGGTAGCACTGACACTTCAGTAACACTAACAGCCTGAAAAGGAGAAACTGGAAGCAAAGGAAGAAAAGGAAGCAACTAAAAAAAGGAGTAGCGATGAAACAGAATCTATTTCTCATTCCCTTCAGAAGCTCTGAGCCTGCTTTCCTCCATTCTACACCCCATCGCCACCGCGAATGCACACACACACACACACACACACACACACACACACACAGCCCAAACAAAAGGTTCCGGTCTCAGGAAAGAGAGAGCAGATAAGTCATTTAAACTTGAAGTGAATTCAACAATGACATACCTTTCTCAGAAGTATTTTTATTTAAAGGTTCTTAACTACCAGAGGTGGTCCAAGGAAATATGACGAGGTAGGGGAATGCTCCTGAAAAGAACACCACATTCATACTTGCTCTCCCATATTGCTTATCTGTTGTTTCCTTCTTCAAAAAACAGCATTTATTTATTCTCTCTTACCCCTATACCAAATCATAGGTTCCAGTAAAAGTTACTAATGAGAGCAAATGTATACCTGCTAACCACAGCTGATCAACTCGAGGATGGACGTATGACTCAAGCCAAGCCAATCAGAGTTCTTCCCTGGAATATTTAAGATCAGAACTCAAGGAAGAAGAGCAGGTGCTTTCTCTGGTTACAAAAACTACAACACGAGCACTCTGTCACCAACCATTTGCCTTCCATGTGTATGAAGCAGGTCTGAGAGAATAAAGTCAACATGCAGTGAGAAGCTGAGAGGAGAATAATATTTGAGGTACATTCTTATTAATATTTTCAGCTGTGCTTCAGGCCCTGCTGTACCCCTATCCCTCTCAGATTGATGAGATGCCCTCAGTATCCCTCTGATACTGTCGCCTTCTTCCCCAGGCTAATTCAAATAAAGTTTTTGCTACTTGTTACCAAAATAGAGCTAAAAAATACAATCCTGTAAGCTTTTTTCTTTCTTTTTCCTACAGATCTGTACTTCTGTTTCATACTCTTTAGCTTCTTTATTCTTTCCTTTCCCTAGGATTATTCCAAATGCTGCTGATGTAGCAAAAGTTAAATTCTCTGCCACCATGTACCGTGCATCAGCACTACCCCATACTTATGCCTGCTTGCTAATAGGGATTCTGTGGTATGGCCACTTTTGTAGTTTGACAGAAAATCTTGATCTACAGACTTTGGGTATTACCACAAAGAATTCAATCTACACCAATCCTCCAATGGCCCTCCGATAGGAAAGACAACACAATAGCAACGAAGCACACAACAGGTCACTCATTTCACCATAGGGAAGGAAGCTTTAAAACTTCAAAAGCTTCAATCATCAAATTCTACATTAGCCAACCATAAAAACCCCAAGGTCCCAGAAAGGTCAATCCAACCATTTTGTTTTGTCCTCATTGCTTAATTGGTGAGTTGTCATTTTAATAGGCAATACATGGTACAACCTTAAAAGTTTACAAAGTGTTTATAGTAAGAAGGAAATCTCCTTATATCCCTTCCCCATACCCTACTCACCAACTGCAATGCCCAATGGCAACAGCTTTTATCAGTTTCTTAAATATGTTTCCAGAGATATTTATGTGTTTATAAATATACATGCACATACATAGTTTCATACAGATGCTAGTATTATAATACAAACTTTTTCTCTTTGCTTTTTTCATATAAGAATATATTCTCACCTTTTGGAATGAAGCATATCTTATCTGAAGAACAGAACCTTCTGGTCTCATTGTTTAATTGGTTAGTTGTACTTTTAATAGGTAATATATGTACATGGCATAACCTGCTTAGGAGCAATGCATATATAGTCACAGCTGAACAGAGATAAATGCTTCCTAGGGTCTCTATTAGAAACACTCCTTTGTTTTCCCTTAGCACCGTTATAAGATAAACTAAGGCATATTGAAACTTTTAACACATTTTTTTGTTTTTTAGTGAATATCAATTTGCATCAGGCAATGCCAAACCAAATTAGGAGCACTCCATCTATTGGAGTTTACAGAAATACTTTTATACAGAAAACGTGAGAGCAAAGTAAGGAAATTATGTGATTGGCTAAAGAGTTAGTATTTGCCTTATCCAAGAAAGCTTAGTTGGTTGGTTTGTCATTGGCTATCCTTAAGTTTCAATCTCTTAAACCCTGAGGCATTTCAGACTAATGTTTTGGTTTGGTTTGTTAACATAGGTTGCCAAGGCATTACAGCCAGCCATCTGTCTAAGGGCCTCCTTGTTTAATGAATTTAATAGCACTAACAGTAGTTTATCTAAAGGCGAAAACTTAAATGGGCAAAAATACAATACTAAAATTTGGAGATAAGGTAAATCTCTAGAGAAGCTCACCAGATCTCAAGTGCAAACCTTGACTCTAAAGACTTTGAAGTTTGAAGCAACTTATTTCTTTATACTAGTGAGTTGTGAATTTCAGTACCTTGTGAAATACAATTAAGATACGATTGATGGGTTCCAAGCCAATTTATTAAATTAACAAAAGACTAATTCAGTGATGGGTCATTGAAAATATATTAGGTAATTTTCTATATGGTTGATATCATGACAAAACTTTTATGGTTGATATCATGACAAAACAATAATCTTCTTTAATCATGACCAAACCCAGGACTAGATGGAACATTAGTTTATTCTTATATAATCATTTATTTGTAGGTTTCTTTTAAAAGGATATAACTTCCTATAGCTCAAAAGACTTATGAAGCAGTCTGAATCACCAAATTTAAGTGACTTTTATCCCCTCTTTGGAAAAGACAGTTTGAAATCTTTCTCTTCTATTGGGCAAATCACTCTATAAAGGAGAACAGCTGTGACATTTATCATCATTTAAATAGATTGGAGTTTCAAAGCATGCACTGTCCTAGATCTAAGTCCATCATAAATTTTGCATACGTTTCTTTGTCTGTTCAGAGATGACAGTCTGACCCTCAGCAGTGCTGTCCTTGGTCTTTCCTTTTAAATTTCTCCTTCATTTATGCCTTTCTCTTTCCTCAATTAAATAGTGATGCCTTTACTCTAATTGGCCTTACATGAACCATAATATCTGAAGAGTTACCTTATAGCCATAGCCAAGAAAGTGTTAACAGCTCCCTGACCTGTGCTGACTCTATGGGACTTCCTACCAAGTCCAACTCCAGAGCAAATTATACTCTTTGATTTTCCTTTAAAGTTTCTATCCCTTTGCATTTCCTCTTCTGTCCATGCCACACAATGACCTCCTGTTGCATTGGCTTGACCAGGGTGCCTCACTGTAAGGGTTCAGGTAAGCCTGCATTCCCTCCCAGGGACCCTGGATAAATCTCTCCACTTTCTTCCCTACCCAAATCTATTTATTATGTAACAAAGCCAACAAAAGCTTTCCTCACCATGGCTCTATTGGCATTTTGGATAAGGGAAATATTGAAGTCATGGTGTGCATATTACTCTGAAGACCACACCCATGAGCCTCTTTCCCAGCAGTGTACCACAGCATAATCAGCTCAGGTGCATAAATTGTTTTATTGCATTGAGTTAGATCTCTGTGTTAAGTATATTGAGATTATACATCTCATGTTTCTAATTCATCTTGGTATTCATTTAAACATGAATGAGGCTCTTTATCATATACATTTTCTTCTAGGCAGAAGGTTCCTACTTAAGGACACTATGATTTCTAAAACCTTTGTGCTTAGTCAGGCTGTTTCCCTTTAGCTCCCTTTTGAATCAAGGAAAGCAATGACCCTTCCTCTCTAAACCCTCAGATTTATGCTTTTTACTCATTATCAAAATTATTATAGGTTCCTAAATTCCTTCACTCAAATGGTGCTATTCAGAATCTACCCATGGAAAATTATGAATGTTTGTCTTTGTTCCTAAGATGTAGGATCCTACACAGCTCTACTAAGCTTATATTCCAATCTGAGTTTTTCCTAGCCTCCCCATGATGATCTCTCTCCTACCGGGTCCTTTCATTAAGTGGCCCACCATGAGACCAGCTAACAAGGTCCTCCCGTCTTAATTGGCCTCTTGGAGGTTTACTTTTCTTTAGGTAGCCCCAGTGTTGTCTCTCAAACTCCCACTGTTCCTTAACGGTAACCCAGCCAGCATCAGTAGCCCCCATGGATACTACTCATCTCAGAACTACCATGGGCATTAACATAGCAAGCCTAATTTTATCTACACACACTTAGCCAGTATTGCCTTTCCCCAGCAGCATTTATCATTTAAAATTCCACACTTACATTTTGTCTCAGCTGCTCCAAAGTCCAGGGGAAGCCAAATGACTTTGGGAAAGTGTGATATTTGTTTACCTTGCTGAGTCTTTTTAAGAGAAGGTTGTATAATCTATTTTAAACATCTGATGAAGTAGTTTATAATAAAATGTTAACAACAGGCTGGTCAGAACTTTATATTCACACAGGCCTTGGCTCTTAATCTTGGTTCAGCTACTCTCTAGTTGTTTAAACTTGGGCAAGTTAGGAAACTTCCCCATCTTCAGATTCATCATATTAATTGAGCATACTTACTCCTAATCTCTCAGTAGTAACAGCAATGGCATCAATGTAATATCTAGTAAATATTCAACAAATGTTATGACCATGTCTCCTCTCCAGGGTATTTGTGCTATTTTAAGGGTGGTACAGTGTCTTTCTCAACGGGATGGCTCTAGGAAGGCTGCAGAAGGATTCTGTTTGAGGACAAACTTTGGAACCACTTCTTGTCAATATTTCTGACATGACAACACATTGCTCTGTCTAATAAATGAGAATAGTTCTGCTATTAAGAATTTCACTAGCCATTCTCATTGGCTAGTAAAATTCCTATCATTTCCTGTCATTGTTGAACAAATAAGTTTTTGTAGTTTATCTTTCTAAAGTCTATGTTTCTTATTATATGATATTTGAAATTCATATTCAAAATTTAGAATTTTGGACTTTCTGTGCAATTGCTGACATTAACTCATTCATCAATCAAGCTGCATCCGCCAATGGAGAGGCATCTACTACACCAATTACTTTAATATTCCTGTAACAATCATTTTATTTCTCTGTCCAGAACCTACTCCACCTCTTCTGACAATAGATGCTCTTGACTACAGGAGTGGGCATGTGAACTAAGCTGTGTCAATAACACTGTTCAACTATCTGGACACTGGGATTGGCCTGGGATAGGAATATGCCCCATGCAGAGACTTGCCCCTGGATGTTTCTCACTTAAAGGAGTAGAAATCATATATTTCTACTCTGAAAGCAGAGCTTCTGGGAAGTGAGCTGAAAGCTACAAATGGCCATCTTCCTTGCCATATGGTAAATATTTGCTTGCATCAGGAAAAGATAAAGTCAACATATGAGAGAAACTTAGAAGTAATGCAGAGATAAGAAGAGAAAAAATTCTAACAGCATCATAGGCTGTGAATCTAAAGTTGTTGTTCTTAAGGTCAATACCACCTTTGGTGTGATGTTTTCCATAAGCAATAACATCTCCTTCACCTTAAATGGGAATCATATTATTTGCAAGTAAAAGAAAAATCTTAGTAATTACATTTTTATTATCTTATGCTAGCTCCTTAAGAAACAGAACCCTCATCAATATAGACTAGTCTATATGATGGAAATCCACTCATAATCCTGAGAAAAATGATCTTTATCATTTCTTACTCACCCACTTTGTGATCCTCTCTCATTTCTTCTGCTGCCTTACTTCATCAATTTACCCCTTCCTTTTGGTGTCTTCATCTCTATCTTCAAACAATCTTAGTTTCATAAATGACTTTCTTTGACGGGGTTGCTGTCACAGTATTCCGTATCATCTCAGTCAGGGTATGCTAGGCTATGCTGCAATAACAAACAAGAAACAATAACTCAAGAAACAACAAAGACTGGCTTACTGATCTCGTAAGTGCACTACAGGGCAGGGTGAGTCTCTATCGCCTATGTTGACAACTCAGTGTCTCAAATAAAAAGTATTTCACCATATATAATCTCACATATACAGTAATTGTAATGTATATAGCTTCCATGACTGGCAAAAGAAGGAAAGAGAAAAATGGAGAGCTGCACACCAGCTCCTTAAAGGCTTCTGCCCAACCCTGATAAATGTCCCTTTTGCAAACATTTTATTGGCTGAAGCAACTTCTATGGTCATGGCTAACTTCAAGGATTCTGTTTGTGGAAAAGAAAGAATTGGATATGGGAGAGTCTTAGATGCTTCTACCACATCTCGCTCTCCTTTTTTTTTTTTCTTACCACTAGAATACTCACAAAATTAGACCAAAATCATGTTAATTCTTTCACAAATACTCAATCTTTAACTCCTTGCAAATTTGCTTCTATGTCTATAATTTGAATTAATTTGGATGAAGTAATGACTTCTCTCTGTTATCCAAATCCCAGTAACTTAGCAATAATAACATTTCTTTCTTTCTCATGCCATGTATGGACTGCAAGTTGATTGCAGCTCTGGGACCTAGGCTAAAGGAACAACTTTCATGCTTCTGCTTAGACTTGACATTCTTCACGTGTACTTACATGCAATTAGCCAAAGCATATATGTGGCCATATTTAAGTCAATGAAATCAAGGTGTACACTCCTCCCTCAAGAGGGAGAAGGGTCACATAGTAGTGGGTGAGGACTCTCATACAAGGAAACAGATTTAAATTGTCAGCAATAATATAATCTGTCACAGCACTCTGCTGGCACTGCAGTATTGGCTATCTTCTTGTTCTAGTCACCTTCTCTCATATAGTTTTATCTATAACATCCATAAAATAGCATATAAATTACACCTTGAGATTTAATTTTAACTTTTAAATCATCTGCTGGAAATCTAAATTGACTTCAATTGTAATTCTCATAACAAACCTCACTAGACATGCCTTAAACATATTCCCTCAGAGAAGCACTCTCCGGACATTCTTATTTCTATCTGAAGTACCATTATTTTCCTGATCCATCCCCTGCATGCAATCTCAGTGACATTCTTAAATCTAATTTCTTCTTCTCCCCCATATCTTGTGAGTTCTCAAGTGCTATCCAATATCCCTCACTAATGTTTTATTCTTTCCCATTACCTAAATCTAGTCTCCTCCTCTAGTATTCCTCACGTAGACTATCCCAATACCCTTTCTATTGGCATATCTTATAACTCAAAAATTCTATTCTCAAGTGCGATTTCCTTAAGAATTATCACAGACACATTCACAGAGAAACTATAAAATCTTCACTCCAGCATTGATCAGAATAATGAAAAACTGGAGAACATGTATGTGCACATTAACAAGAGAACTGGCCAATTCTGGTCTACACAATGCAATAAGTATGGAACAGTGAAAAAATGAATAAACTACAGCTACATAAATTAACATGGATGATTTTCACAACCAAATGTATGCTAAAATAGCATCATCACGAAAATACACTCAACATGATATCAACAAATATTTCAAATTATGCAAACAATATCACTGTTTAGTAAAATAGTATGTTTTAAAAACATGGAATTTATAAATGCCCAAATCAGTATCATGGTTACTCAGCAGGGGATAGGGAATGGGGGTTGGAAGGGGAACATGCCTAGAAAGGGGTAAACAAATGGCTCCAACTTTACTTATGTTTTATTTCTTAAGGGGAATTGTAGATACATAGGGTTGTTTTTTTATTATTTCTTTGTTTGGTTTTGTTTGCTTATTTTTTACTCTTTATGACTTGAACCTGCCAGAAATAGTTAATGATAGGTTATACGTTTTTAAAATGTCTCCTAACTAATCTCTCCATTCTAGATTCTCATCTCAAAGCATTCTGCACATAGGCCAAATTAATCTTTCTGAAACATCATTTTGTTTTATCTTCATATTGGTAAGACTCCAGCTACTCTCTGAGGCCTATAAAATAATCTCCATACTTCTTGCATGTCCTTCAAAGCTCCCAAGAGCTGGGAACCCTTCCTGTCCACATCTACCTTACTCCCTTTATCTGTTTGCAGGGAGAGAGAGAATTGGATTACTATCCTTGCCCTTCACACCCATTGTCTTAATTCCTACCTTCCCCTCAATATCTCGTCCACTCACCCTTTTCTCTTTAAATCTGCCTCAGAGTGTAGAATAGATGGTGCTCTCTCTGATCTAGGGCTGATCCTCCATACACACTCTTTGGCCCCTTTCCACCCACACCCCTTGGAAACGTGTGCCGTCAACTCTTTTCTTTTAACTCGCTGTGTTTTCTGCCTTCCTTTGTCTCCTATGAAACCTCCTTCATTGAGTCTTCTTTCCCACTCAGTCTTAGGGGTTCAACATCCATTACTCTTTCTCTCAGTACATTTTTTAAACATTGTCAAGAACTGTAAAGGGTGAGAGATCTTACTCAACTTGCCAGGTAGCCAGTTGGCCTCTCACGGTTTCCTGGACTTTGGCAGAAGCCATGAGATGCCTGGTCAGAGACAAAATATTTTATTAATCACAACAAAAGCAGAAGCCAGAACATCTGCTTTTCTTGTGCTGGTTCACTGAACCCCAATTCCCATAGGATGGTTCAGAGGTCATGTGACACCTGAAGACATAATGGGTAACATGACTAGAAAGAAAACTTGAGCTTAGGGAATGTCAATCTTTTATAATAGTCACTAAGCATATCTGTCCTTCCCTCTAGTGGACAACACTGTCTATTATCTTCCAAGGTTGTTTGCTATCCCAACTTCCTTTATTTGAAATAAATAAATAAATAAATAAATAAATAAATAAATAAATAAAGGCAATCAGGGTCTCTTCTCAAAAGATGGGCAGAAACAGACCCATGAAGAACTGTCTTCCAAAAGTTCCTAGTCCTATTTTCCCAACCATATTATAAAAGCCTTGAGAGCAGGGTTTGGCAATACATTTTCTGAAAGGGCCAAGTAGTAAATGTTTTAAGCTTATATAATAAATCACATAGTCTTTGCTATTGTAACTGAAAAGGAGCCAGGAAAAAGAATGGTTGTGACCATGTTTCAAAAACACCTTTTTTTTCTTTTAACAAAAAATGTCCTTCTAGGCTTATCAGCAGACCAAGACAAGATCCTATGAGCTCCCAGGATAATTAGGATATATGGCCCAAAACAAGTCACTGGGAGCTGAGCACAGGTGCCCTGAGGTCTGCTCCTGCATAGTATATATGAGGACTGGAGCAAGGGTGCAAGTGGATGCACATATATCATATACCTATGTAAAAGTTACAAATCAATTGAATAAACTGTTAAACAAGAAACAAAAACAGGTGGTTGGGTCCTACCTGAGAACATTGGAACACACTGATGTGTCATACACTGTTCTAGATGCTGTTCTAGATGCTGTTGATACTTCTAAATAAAACAGATCACATTTCCTACTGTCGTCAGCCATATATTCTACCAGAAGAACATATCAACAAACAATAAGTAAGTGAAAGATAGTTTGCCAGACGATGATATGCTATGGGGTAAAACAAAGCAGGAAACTGGAAGATACTAAGGGAGGTAAAATTTTACATAAGGAGTTAGGGAAGGCATCAATAGAGAAGGTGGCATATGAGAAAAGACCCAAAGGAAATGGTAATATCTAGGAGAACAGCATTCCAGGCAAAAGAAGCAAACACAAATGTCCTGGGGTGACAGCAGTACTGCCATATTTGAGACACAGGAAGAAAGCAAAGACATTGAAGCAGAATGAATGAGGGGGAGGATGGTAAGACGGGCTCGAGAGCTCGCTGGTATATTGAACAGAGAAACCTGTACTGACCTGCATTGTTAGAGGTAAATCAGCTACTCTGAGAACAGTTTTAAATGGGGTTGGGTAGAAGGAAGAAGACGAACCAGGTTGCCTGTGAAATAACCAGGGGAGACATGGTTGCTCAGATTATAGTGATAGTTAAAAATTCTGAATGAATTTTGAAAGAACAGCCAATAGGATTTGGCAGTGAGTTGGATGCGGTGTGTGAGAAAAACAACAAAGTCAAGGGCTATGGCCCTTTTGTTCAAAAAAAAAAAAAAAAAAAAAAAATCAGCCCCATGAATTACGAAGTAAATTGAGCATAAACTATAATTACCCCACTCTTCATTTCGACTTTTCCCAAATTAAATATTTCATCATGAAGAATCTAGGTGTTTAGGAAGAATGGAGTTGCCACAGACTGAAATGGAATATGGAGCGAGGAGCAGGGTTCCAGGCAATCAGCTTCAGAATGGTAAGTGATACACAGGGATGTGGGTGATAACAAACTATCTACGCGACAACGTTGCCTGAAGCCAGCCCTTCCACCCAGCACGGCACATCGGGAAACTTCAACCGCTAAGAACCAGTAACTTCCCCGCCCCTCTACAGAGTCTGGGCCAATGGTCTCTACAGATGGGTCAGCTGGAACATTAATTCAAATGGTTTCTCTGGCCACATAGACACAGAACGATGACAAGGGTTTTTTTGTCCAGACTTCATCTGATGAAGGACAAACCAGCAAATGAAGAAGAGGCTGTCTGCCTATCAAAATGCATATTCATTAAACTCTTTATCATCTGTCAGCCCAGGAGGGAGAATGACAGATTTTTAACAAGATAATTTCAGAAACATTCCCTAAACATATTGAACCAAATTGTCCCTCATGTATCTGGACTGGTGCCAGCGGTCACTGGCCATATCTTGAATTCTTCCTCAGGCTGCTTCACAGGATCAACAAAAGGAGTCCCTTAAACTGATTAAAAATCAGTGCATAAAGCTCACTTTGAGGAGAATGCAGGGGTTACTTGCTTGAAAGTGAAAGAGTCCCAACAGTATAACTGAGCTCATTGCAGCAGCCCCCCACCCCACTCTCACATCCTGCATATATCCCCCTGAAGGCAAAACTCAGTGGAAGGCAGCTTTGCTTGTCTCATGCTTGATGTTACACAAGCATTTCTAAGCAAGAGCTAAGTCCCCACCTACCATGTATAAATAAAAGTATTAACATATGCCTAAATTCATGTTGTCATGCAATTTTATACCTTTTCATGCATTTCTCACAGAGGGGCAGCTGGAATAACTTAGAGGAGAAGGTTCCCATGTACAGAATTCTGTCCTTTCTCAAGCCTTAAGGTTAGAAGAGGTCAGGTTGGCTAGTCACTAAAGGGAGGCTTAGTTTCAGGCAAAAGGTTGGATGCCTCTTTGAAATACCTGAGGAGGGAGGGTGTATTCATCTGGAGGGGAAAATAAAATCTCCTTGACATAGGAAAATAAAAACATTACCCAGGGTTTGACAGAAATGTAATGAGGCTTAATCCAGGGAAGAGCTAATCTGACACTTTTAGCATTGGAGACAAAAACAAAATGGACAGAAGAGAAAAGGAAAGCTCAGTCAGTACTGAAGGAACAAAGGTAGGCTTGTTTCTTGAAAATAGGAGCCATCAGGGCTGTGCCATAGACTGTCTGCACAGAAGGTGGGCGATTGGCCCAGACAGAGAGGCAACATATTTCTTAGAAACATCAAGATGTAATTCACAGCAGTTTGCTATATATCCATTGGTTTTGCTGCAAATAACAATTCCTGAGTACAAGTGATAATAATAAAGATCCATTATTGCAAGTTAGAAATTCAAGGTTAGGAGAATTGAAAAGTTGGTACAGCAGTTTAACAATGGAACAAAAACCTCAGCTTACGCTGTCGTGCTATTCTACAATCATTCATGTGTTGGTGGTTTCTCTCCTTACCACAGGTTTGCTGCAAAAATCCTTGTGTCCTATTCTCACAAAAGAGTATCTCAAAAATAAGCAAGTAGGTGGAAACATAAAAGGTGT
The DNA here is from genome assembly GCA_004026885.1 of Lyroderma lyra. Lineage (NCBI taxonomy): Eukaryota > Metazoa > Chordata > Mammalia > Chiroptera > Megadermatidae > Lyroderma > Lyroderma lyra. The sequence continues at coordinate 166,428 of PVJL010002282.1, forward strand.
AGCTGTCTTTCAGTGGACACAAAGAGGGGATAATACCTATTTCCCAGAAGACTTCTTCTGGTAACCCATTGACCAAATCTGAGTTATCGACTAGAGGGAAAAGGATTGTTGTATTTGACTTAAATTAATCAATGTCTCAGCCTCTGGGGTTGAGTGCATTGCTGCAAAAATAAAATTGAGGCTTTATTTGCAATGACGGGAAGATATCTGTTAGGTAGAAAACCAAGAGTGTCTGCCATATTTAGCTTCTTGCATTTCCCATATTCTATCTTAGAAAATACTCTAGAAGGTATGAACTTGTGCAGGCGGACGTTTGAGAAACTGAAATTGAGATGTCTAAGAGAAAAAAAATAATAGAGTAGAATAAAAACTTCTGTTTCTGGTAAGGCAGTCTACATAATTGAAATCGAACATCCCAAGAGAAATAATAACAAAACTAGACAAAATATTAAAATCATCTCTTTGAAACTACCCAAGAGCTAACAAAACGGTGAACAATTATGAGGCCACAATCTAGAAGCAAACAGAAATTGAGAACGATGAACTTGGCACTTAGGACCATTGTACGCTAGGAGTGTCTGCCAATTCTGAAAGCAGCAGCTGGAAGGCTCAGAGACTGTGCAAGGACTTAACACTTGGAGTTCAGAGCCTTCCTTGAGAGCCTGATAAAACCACAAAGCCTTGGGTTAGTAACATGAAGGACTAGGCCCTAGATACAAGGGTTAATTCAGAAGTAGACCTGGCCTTATGGGGTCTTCAGCTTCAAATCACCTCATTCCTTGAAACTTTAGTAGAGAGAACTGAGATGGCTAGGATCTCTGCTAACCGTATGGCAAAAGCTAACAATATTTTTTAGTCGAAGATAACATCACATTAGGCCACTAATTACTCATATATTTTTCCATATTTTTAATTTTAAAAAATTTATACATTGTCGTAAATTTCCACCTGCTGGCACAAAATCAAAACATCCTGACACATGAAGAGATAAGAAATATGATTGAAAAGCAAGAAAAATAGGGAATAAAAATTGATCCACTGTGCTTCAGAAGGTGAAGATATTACATACAGAATTTACCTGTTTGTTCATTGTGTTCAAGGAAAAAAAAACCAAAAATTTAAGAATTTCTTGAGATAACTATGATTTATTTAAAAACTTAGAGGGAAACTCTAAAATAAAAAAAAATAATTCAAATTAGAAAACCATTGGATGGGTTTAATAGCAAACGTGATACAGCTGATTAGAGAATCAATGCACTGAAAGTTAGATCAGAAGATATCCTTAATGAAGTAAGAGAGATAAGAGGATAGAAAATATGGAGAGATTATGCAAAATAAAATACAAACAAAATTAAAATCTCAGAAGGAATGTGCAAAAGCAATGTTTGAGATGATATCAGAAAATTCTCCAAAACAAATGAGAAATTTTAAACCATAGATGTAAGAAGCACTATAAACAGTGAGCAGAATAAAGAAGAAGAACATTATACCTATGCATAGCATAGTAAAATTGCTAAAATCAAGATAAATTCTTAAAGGTAATGAGGAAAAATAAAATATTTCTAAGAGGTAACAATAATGCAATAGCTAATTTTTCAACAACAACAGCAAAAGAATGTCTATCCTCAAACGTCTGGAAAACATAAATTCCAGGTCAGAATTACATACCAAGTAAAATGAAAGGAAAACAAAGACATTTTCACATAAGTAAAAAAATCAAGATCATTTTCAACATTACACCTGAGCTAAAAAAAATACTAAAAGAAAGGAATACACAAAAAAGTGTTAAATGTAATTGTATGGGGAACTTTGTTTAGTGTCTAAACATATGAATAATGCTTCTGGGCTTTTAAAACTGTAGAGAATCAAAATACATGAGGCCATATCATGCAGGCTGGATGGGAGAGCAAAGGTGTTAAAAGGTTTTTAAGTCCTTGCATTTTATAGGAAGAGGTAAAAGTCCTAATTTGCCTTAAACATCGATAAATTGAGAAAATATGTCTTAATCTATATGATATCACTAAAGAAATTGTTAATAAAAAGTATGTTACCTTATTAACTGATAAAATAAACAATAATAAAAATAATCCAAAAAAGGGTATGTTTCTTTGTTATTCACCATTAAACAAAATAAAGGAGAGAAAAGCAATATGACCATCATAAAAGATTTAGCACAAAGTATTTGATACCTTAAACCAATCAAACTAGAAATAGAAAAGGACTTTCTGATATAAACAGCTGTTGTTACGTGCCCTTGATTTGGCTCTGACTCCTCAAGACTCTGTAAATGAGTGACATTCACAATGTCTTGTCCTCAACAGCCCTGTCCAGCTCCTGCGGACTCACGCCTGTGACTTCTTTTGTGGAGTCAGTCCATCTCACATTGGTCTTCCATTTTTCTTGCTGCCTTCTAATTTTCCCAGCATTTTTTTCCCCAAGTTCCTTGTGCCCCTTCATGAGTCCTCTTTCCTGCCCCTTCCCACAACAATCCCCTGTCCCAGTAAAACCCCATACGTTTTTGCTTGTTAAAGTTTTGTTTGTGTTTTTTAGAATTTGGTACTAGTAAATTGAGTCATTTAGTCAGGGCTCTTTTATTGTCTGGATTGCTTCACTTAGCCTAATTATTTTGAGATTTATCTATATGTTGTTTTATGTATCAATAGACCATTCCTTTTTATTACAAGTAGTATTCTATTATATGGTTATACTATAATCCATTTATAAAAAGCATTTACCTGTTGATGAACTTTAGATTGTTTCCAGGTTGGGGGTATTACAAATAAAGCTGCATGAACATTTGTGTACAAGTCTTTGTATGAATACATGCTTTCATTTCCCTTAGGTATGTACTTACGGGTGGAATTTCTAGGTCATATGGTTGGTAATGTTTAACTTTTCAGGAAATTGTCAGCTTTTCCTAAGGAGTGCCACCACTTTTTATCCCACTGGCAATGTGTGAGAAATACATTTCCTCCACATCTTTATCAACAAGTGGTTATTTTCAGTCTTTTTTATTTTACCCTTTGTAATGACTGAGAATGTTGAGAATCTTTTTATATGTTTATTTGCCATACATTTATTAATATTTTCTTTGGTAAAATATCTTTAAATCTTTACATATTTTTAATTTTTATTTTTTATATATTATTACTGTGATTTGAGAGTTTTTTAAAAAGATGTATGAGGACCGTTTGGAAAAAATCCAGCCATTAATGCCTCTATTTTTCATGTTACTTGGCTGGATACTTTCTGGACAGACCTCAAGTGCGTGTATGTGTGTGCGTGTGTGTGTGTGTGTGTTCTGGATACAATTAATTTATCAAACGTATGATGTAAAAATACTTTATACCAGTTTGTGTTGTCTTTTCATTCTTTTAACAGCATATTTTAAAAAGCAGAAATTCTTTTTAAAATTATTATTATTTTTTAGGGAGTTTGTATTTAGTGTCATATCTAAGAAATCTTTGCCTAACCCAAGACAACAAAAATTTTCTCTTATGTTTTCTCCTAGAACTTTCATGTTTCAGATTTTACACTTAAGTCTATGATCCATTTTAATTAATTATTGAATATATTGAAATGGATTAAGCAAGGTTATATTTTTTCATATGAATATACAACTGTTCTATCACCGTCCATACTGTTCTTATACCTTTACATAAATCTTTGCCAAAAATAAGTTACCCATATATGTGTGGGTCTATTTCTGGATTTGGTACTACTTTTTCATTGATCTTTTTTCTCTCTTAATGACAACACCACACTGTTTTTATTACTGTAGCATTATATAAATCTTGAAAACAGGTAGTAATAGTCCCCTGAGTTCATTCTTCATTTCAGAGTTGTTTAGGCCACTCCAATTCCTTTGTATTTCTGTATTAAATTTAGAATTAGCTTGTCAATGTCTATGAAAAATCCAGTCAATTGCAAAGTAATATTTAGTGGCTACTTTGAATGCTTAATGAAAGTCACTGTACATGTGATCGACAAAAAATTATTACTTCTTTGGGGGTGGAAGTGCTGGACTCACTCACTCTGTGGCTTCCATGCATCCACCATATTCAGTATAAAATTCAAATGTGTATTTCATCAAGTTTACAAGTTACTGCAGGTTATAATAATAAGTGAGCAATGCTGTGTGCTGGGGACTATGTCAACCTCTTACATACATTAATTTATTTAATGTTCACAACAGTCAGCAAAGGAGGTACAATGATTCCTCTGTATTTAACAGATGAAGACATTTAGACTCAGAGAGGTTAAGTAACTTGCCCAAAGTCATACATGCCTTATTTGACTCCAAATCTGACTTATTGACCACTAAACTACACTGTCTCAGGGGCACTAGAGATTCATTTAGATAATTATATGCATATCTTATTTACTCTCCAGGAGGATATAAATCCCACAAAGACAGAAATACCGGTACCCACAGAACACCTTGAACATACCAAGGTCTGACAATTAAGTTTGTGAACTCATCCTAGAAAAAGTGCTACATACCTTATTGCTGCATATCACTATGGTCACCTTCAAAGTACTCCACTTGGGAAGCTATGCACTAATTCCAGTGCTTAATGCACCCTTCAAGCAATTTTGGAACTCATTTTCTGGAATGGCCATCAGGGCTATCGTCGTATGACTCCTGATGTCCTGAAATGTCATCAAAATGTCTTCCTTTCAATATTTCCTTTATCTTTGGATAAAAAAATGTCAGTGGAGGCCAGATCAGTGAGGAGGGAGAATGTTCCAATACAGTTATTTGTGTACTGCCTACTAACGCCCTCACAGTGCCATGTTAGTTGGTGCATTATCATGATACAAGAGCCATGAGTTGTTAGCAACAAGTTCAGGTCATTTTCGTCTAGCTTTTTCATGTAGCCATTTCAGTACTTCCAAATGGTAAACTTGGTTGATTATTTATCCAACTGTTACAAATTCAGAATGAATAATCCCACTGATAACAAGAAAGATTAGCAACATTGTTTTGCTTCTTGATTTGGACTAACGGAATCTTTTGGTTCTGGAGAACTGGCTGACTTCCATTGTGCAATTTGATGCTTCGTTTCAGGCTCATATTTGTACACCCATGTTTCATCACCAGTGATAACACAGCCCAAAAGATCATCTTGCCTCTCCAAAAGGTCTTGGCAAACTTGGATTCTCCTTTGCTTTTCTTCATTGGTGAGCTCCTTTGCACACACCTTTCTCATTCCAAGGTTTTCAGTTAAGATTTCCCTAATTGTTTCTCTATCAATGTTTAGTTGGTCTGCTATGCCCCTCACAGTCAACCAATGATTTTGATGCACAATTCGACGAATTTTTGCAATGTCTTTGTCAGTTCTACTCATTACTGATGACGCTGATTTCTCTTCATCAGTAACACTTTCTCTCCCCCGAGAAAAGCATTTAACCCATTTGTACATGACCATTTTTTTCATGGCATTATCCCCAAAAAGTTGCACTAACATGTCCCTGATTTAACTGCCACTCTTGCCAAGTTTAACAAGAAATTTAGTGTTTGTTTATTGCTCTAATTCAAGCTCCAACATTCTCATGATAGCATACAAAAACACACAACAACAATAATGAACACCACACAGTGACATAAATACAGCTGTGGGACACAGATATTCCAAGGTTATGACACCTTACTGAGTTGTTTGTACAGTGCTACCAACGAAAGTTCACCATGGCAAGTTCGCAAACTTAACAGTCAGACCTAATAATGACATGGTAGTTATCCAATAAATGTGTTTATAAGAGTGAATGAATGAACAAATGAATGGATAGATAAAGAAGATGAAAATAAAAGTTTGAATTCAGTTGAGTCATACAGAATTTGGACTTGATGAATGGTGATGCATTGGCTATAAGACTTTTTGTAATAAATTACACAAAAAGTAAAATATGGACTGCCAGTGAGATAGTCAAAGAAGTTGGCTATATAAATATACATTCTGATAGTACTAGCTACAGTGAAAGAAAAATCTGGAAAGTCTGGAAACCCAGTTTTGACTACCCAACAGTATTGAAGAATCAGCACGTGCACAAGAAAACTCAATGATTTAGAAAATACTATTTACAAGTGAAAAATCTGTATTACTTAACTCACCAGTTTAAAATTTTGGATGCTAACGAGACATTACAAATAATTGATTCTGCCTCTCAGTTTCAACACATACCCCCAAAAATGTAGTCCCAAAAAGGTTAATGGTCCTACTTAAGAAAAAGTTGTTAGGAAAAATCCAATATACTAATTGCCAATCCAATTCTCACTCCTCTACAACACAAAGTCTCTAAGTGTATCCAGTCATGGATAATCTTACACCTATTATGAGACATAAACTAAAAAGAGATTTCTGAAGGATTAATGTCTCCACACTTTGCCAGAGGAAGGAATCAGAAAGGCCTACTAGCGGGAAGGGGAACAAATAAGCAGGAATCCGGAAAGCACCAAGAGCAAGCTGAAAACACGTTTTTCTCCTGTTCACTTTCCTGACAATTTCAACAAAAGCAAAATTTTCATAGTATTTATAAAAGAAACTAAGAAATTCTCATTAGCCTGGGTTGATTCCAACTTGGAAGATTTTTCTATGGCAACCCACTGCCATTTGGCCATATTACTTAACTTTGTTTTGCCCAACCCATATTGCCTAACTAGTTTCCTCTGTCCCAGTGACACCATGCACTGATAATATTTACAACTGGGTACCAGTATTAGGTACTTATGTTCATTTTCTTTGATTTTTTTTTCCTTCAGCCTTGCAAATTAACTGTGATTACCATTCTTATTTAATGGAAGAAGTAACACAAAGCTCAGACTGTATAAGAAGAACATCTAAGGCAATAGTATTAGTAAGATTTAGAGCCAAAAATCAAACTCAGGGCCCTGGTAATGACAAAGTCTTTGCTCTTCCCACACAGTGCAAAAAGACTGCCAAGTTGAGCCATGCATTCCCAGCCAGCACTTACTATTGGCCGAACTGGTCAGTAAGTGTTCCGGTTTGTAGGACAGGATGAGTGTCCTTCCTGTGAGTCCTGAATAATCAATGGTTAAAAAATCACCCATTGGTAAATAGGGGAAGGATATAAAAGCAAGATGATAGACAGTCAGAAAAAATAATTTTTAAAAATAATAGACAACTTGTGGCAGACACTATCCCACAGATTTTATAAAGTATATTCTTGTTTAATTCTTGTATTTAAACACTAGGAAGTGTTTCTATTACAGATGAGGAATGGGAGGTTTTTAGACTGGGTAATCTACTTAAAGTCATACAGCTAGGAAATAGTCAAAGTCTTTGGAGACTTTGGAGACCACTAGGACAGTTAAAAATCACCTGAAAGGAAAAGAAACAGAGAAACAAAAGAAAACACCAGGTAACTGAAAATGTAATAGGACAAAGTGAACACCACATTGAAATTTGCAGCTTTTACTTAAAGAGAATTAGTTGTTGTTAAATACAAACTAAAGATCTCTAAAATACCTCCTGAAGTTCTTTCTACGAAGTCAACATTGGATGTTTTTTCTCTTGTGTGAAACTTAACATGTAAGAATATATATTGTTTGTCTCTATGCAATATAGTTTGTTTAGGATGAAATTGAGCAGCACGACTGTTTTTACTATTAATGATTAGAAAACCAATTATTGTGTGATTCACCTCAAATAATAATGGAACACAAAAAAATATATGACCATTATTCAGTCTCCAGAGCCAAATCACATGAAGAACAAGAGCAACATGTGAATCATGAAGAGCCTCATTTTCTGACCTGTGTTAAGAACACTGGGAGCTTGCAACACCCACTTTGAGTTCATGTGTGACCTGAAGCTTTTGTTGCAAAGAAGCAGCCTCACGGATTACTGAGCAAATTTTCGCATAAACTATAAGTACCCCACTCTTCCCAAATTAAATATTTCATCATGAAGAATCTAGGTGCTTAGGAAGTATTACTGCCTCCACGTGCTTCAGACACGTGGGCTCTGAAAAAGCGATCAGATTTGATTCTGGCCCCATCACTTACTTATTAGCTGCTTGTGACCTTACATGATACAGTAGGAAGGAACTTTTGGTCATGCCCCAGTATTCATTCTCACCATTTTTATAATAAAATTTGTAATTGGGCACATTGCCACCCAGAATACAGACTACATTTCCTAGCCTTCCTTGTAACTAACTCCCGCACTGTGTCCCATATGACTAATTCTGTCCAGTTTAAGTGAAAGTGGACTGTGAGTAATTTCTAAGAACTTTCCTAAAAAGAAGGCGGGTACACTCTTTGCCCTTTATGATTCATCCTTCTCTCAATCCTAAGGCACAAAGCATGCATACCACCCTGAATGAGGAGACTGATTGTCACACCCCATGGATGACAGAGTGGGGAGCTGGTAGGAGTCTCTGTCTCTGAAGACTTGGAGAAGAGCCATGAGATGCCATCCAAACCCTGGCCTAACACCTCTGCATACTTACAAGATAGAGACATAGACTTCCCACTTGACTGTTATTTTAAGGTTTTCTCGTATTTACATTCAAACCTAATCTGAACTAATGCAGACAAGTTACATAGCATGGTAATAATATGTACAGGGCTGTCCAGAAAGTATCCAGTCATGTGATATAAAAAATAGAGGCATTTATCCCTCGTGGAGGTTTATTTTTGAGGAGTAAATGGGAAAAAATGCATGCGTTAATAAACATAAGGCCTAAGTAATAAGTATTAAATATCTGTCACTATTAATATCATAATAGCATTCCTTGCTATTATTCCTATTATTAATCCTCATTCCTTCCTCTACCTCCCCAGCCTTTAGCAACCACTTGCCTAATGAAGATAATTTTCTTGTCTCAGGCCTTGTCTAGGAATTGTGAAATTTGAGATATTGTTTCAGGTTAAGACATTAAAAGGAAAGAGAAAAACGGTCTATAGGATCGCTAAGGCCATTTCTTTGTACTAAGAGACCATTTTGTTTAAGAAATAAAGGTTTATGGGGAGTTCCCTGGTGGTGCAGTAGCTAGGCTTCAGCACTCTCACCACAGCGGCCTGGGTTCGATCCCTGCTCAGGGAACTAACTAAAAAAAGAAAGAAAAGAAAGAAAGAAAGAAAGAAAGGTTTAGTGTCTAGCCTGCTCAGAAGATAGAATACCAGGTGTTTTTCTTTCCAACTCATTTTTTCAGTATTCATTATCAGTTGTAATTGCTATTGATAATTGCCACATGACATTGTCCAGTTTTCAAGAATTCAGTCTACTTTAATTATTTTTTTAAGGTTAACACTTTCTGGCACCTATACTCACCAGTAAATTATTTACAAATCATAACACAAAGAGAATTATTTCAGGAGAGTTCTGAGTATGTGTGTGTGTGTGATTTTCTCATCTTCATTACTAAATAACTTGGAATATAACTTTTCTCTCTAGTCGCCACAGAGGTAAAATACAGTAAGTAGGAAATGAGTTGTGATGAGACAGAAAAATTGCTGAGAATTACATGAGCCAAGGAAACTGTCATTGGAGAGACAGAACTTAAAACAAGATCCGATATAAACAAAAGAGGAGCATTTTAAATAAGGGGACATGTACAGAAGCATGAGGACAGAGCCAAAGAGTAAGCCAATCCAGAGAATTAATGTGAAAAAGCAGACAAAGGTGTCAAAAAGGCACACTGAGATTAGGACATGAAGATCCTCAAACGGCAAATGAAGGAACTGGGACATTGGAGTCAATGAAGGGAAACTGATGGGTGCTGAGCAGAAATGTGAATATGCAAAATGATGGATTAACTAGTGATCGCAGCGAGCTGGTTGAATTAGAAGCAGAAGAGATGAAAAGCATGATCTAGGTCCTCTCTTTTTAAACAGCTTTATTGAGATATAATTCACATGCCATACAATTCATCTACTTAAAGTGTACAAGCCAATGATTTTTAGTGTATTCACAGGTTGTGCAACCATCATCACAATCTAATTTTAGAACATTTTTGCTGCCTCCCTAAAAACAGATCCTATATCCATTAGCCATCAATCCTCATTCCTTCCTCTACCTCCCCAGCCCTTAGCAACCACTAATCTACTTAATGTCACTATACATTTGCATATCCTGGACATTTTATATAAATGGAATGATATAGTATATAGTGTCTTGTGACAGACTTTGTTATGTTTTCAAGGGTCATCCATGTTGTAGCATGTGTCAATATTTCATTTCTTTTTAGTTCTAAATAATATTTCGTTATATGAATAGATCATATTTTATTTGCCCATATGTCAGCTGATGAACATTCAGGTTCATCACTTTTATGCTATTATAAATAATGCTTCTATAAACATTTTTGTGTAGACATAGGAGTGGAATTGCTCAGTCATATAGTAACTCTACATTTAACATCTGAGGAACTGCCCAACTTTTTTTTTTTCCAAAATAGCCACACCATTTTACATCCCTACATTCATTTTATGAGGATTTCCATTTCTCCACACCCTTGCCAATACTTCGTATTGTCTGTCTTTTGGAGTATAACCACCCTACTAGGTGTAAAGTGGTATCTCATTGCATTTCCCTAATGACCAATAATGTTGAGGATTCTTTTGTGTTTATTGGCTATTCCTGTATCTTCTTTGGAGAAATGTATATTAAGATCATTGTGTTGTCTTTTTCTTACTGAGTTGTAAGAGTTATTTGGTTATTTATATATTCTAGACACAAATTCCTTATCAAATATATGATTTGAAAATATTTACTCTCATTCTGTCTTTTTACTTTCTCAAAGGTATCCTTTGAAGCACAAAATTTTCAATTGTGGTCAAGTTCAATCAACTTTTTGCTCTCTCAAGCATGTATGCCTATCTATGTTTTCTTCTAAGAGTATTATAGTTTTAACTCTTACATTTAGGTCTATGTTACATACACTGTGTGAAATAGGGATACGACTTCATTTCTTTGCATGTGGGTATCCAGTTGTACTAGCACCATTGGTTGAAATCACAGATTTATTTTTCCATATAATCCAGGCATGTAATAATAAGGTTCTAAACAAGGGTGGTATCCTGGGAACCACTAAGAAAGCATAATAAAAGTAAGGATTAATGGCCAGGATATGAGAAGGCAGGAGAGAAATATGGCTGGGTAACCAGGAGAATACTGTTGTTTTGTTTTGTTTTGTTTTTTTCTAATTTTTTTTTTCTTTTTGGTATGTGGGTAGCTCCCTGACTGGGAATCGAACCCAGGCCGCAGCACTGACAGCGCCAGCGCTGAAGCCTTAAGCCACTACACCATCAGGGAACTCCAAGAATACTGTTACTACCATTAATATGAATAGAAAAGTTGGGGAGAAAAGAGTTTTTTGAGTAAGGTGAGTTCTATTTTTGCCCAGCTGAAAATGTACAGATGCTGACTGGTAATATAATGCTGAGAATATTCTTCATGGAGATGCTAATGAAGTATTCTCTCAAAAGGAAAAAAAATAGAGATTAAACAATACTAAGATAAACAATATCACATACCAAGAAACAAAGCACCTGGAACTGGTGGAGGAAACAATCAGCACGGTCTTTGCTTTCATGAAACTTTCCATCCAAAGTGGAGAGACAGACAACTAAATAAACAATTGCAATATAATGATAAGTGCATGATAAAGTTTAGGATTCAACAGAAAGCATTCACTTCAGTCCTAGTGCATCAGCAAAGGTGCTGAATAACTTGTTATCTAATCTGAAACCCTTTTTTGCTAAGCAGCAAACAAAGAGGCAGGGCGTAGAGTAAAGCATTCTAGGTAAAGGAGAGCACATGCAAAGAACAGAAGATGAGAATGCTGACATGCAAAGACATACTGAAAGGCGGTCCAGCCCAGGTACCGAGTCCTGCAAAGGGCTGTGTGATGGAAAAGATAAGCAGCTAAATCATGAAGGGAATGTCCTAGTAAGCACCTCCCACTTCCTGAGCTTGCTCCCTCCCTGCGCCATATAGTATGATCCTTTGCTTTTATCATTTCTCACTCCCCCGAACTAATGCTACCTTCAACCTCAGGCTCTGTCCTGACAGGTTCCTCTTCTTGGGTCCCCATTTAGTCCATTTTGTCCCTGCTAATGCTGCAGAGTAGTCTGGGAGCCACTGCTAGACTTTTACTAACTTCACCCACCACAGGGGCTGGCCCACTCCCAGAGTAGCCTAACTGGCAGTGCTCTGGCCTCCTCAGCTCCCGTCTCTGTCCTCTCTCCTTTCTGCCCCTCTGTCTCCTAGTCTTCCCCCTCTCTCACATTGCTCGACCTCTCCAATGAGTTTTCCATACCCACTGACTCTGTTTCCTCACCCCTCCCACTTTTTGATTCTCTACCATCAGATCTTTGCCCCCATCGTTGTTCTGAAACCTCTCTGGGAAGTCACAAGAACTTGCTCATGCATATAATTATATACATAATGTTATAGTTATATATGCTATATATATGTGTGTGTGTGTGTGTATATATTGTATTTATTACACTCTATATTAGCATACTATATATTACACATAATTTACATTTGTTTACATATTATAGTATGTATACTACATTTTATACCTATTTATCTGTCACACAAGATATGCCTTGACAAATAATCAGGAAAAAAATCCCCTGTTTTGTTTGATACCTTGCTGAGTAGTTGTTGATATATACACATGCTTTGTGTCCTGTTTAATAAACTGGTTCAGAATCGTGGGCCATCCATAAGAAAATGGTGCAACCCTTGGTACAAGGATTAATAGAAAACTCCACAAATTAGTAATAATTAGAGAATATGAACCAAAAACAGCCAAATGAAGCAAAACAAAAATACAAAGTGAAATAAAAACTTGAATGCATGATTGAGGAAACAGCATGAGATACATGGCAGATTTAAAAGCTGAAGCTGTAAAATAAAGTTTCCTGATAAAGAGAACTCAATTCGGAAATGTCAGATTTCTACCCCTATATTCTAAATTTATTTTTATATAAAAACGATTGAAGGTAAGTTATTTGTTTTGAAAACCTACCTCCTGCCTCCACATTATATTTTGTGTGGGAAACAGATGTAAAAATAGCTCATTGCCATTTGCAGAGAATAGACTGTGGACTGCATGGGGATGGAGGCCCTCCATGTCTTCTATGCCTCACACAGAGGGGACTAGTGTCCCAGCACTGTGCTCCATGGGACAGGAGGGAGCCCCGGTGCATGGAGGGCAGTAAGAGGAAGGAGTGCAGTGTAGAGGAGACAGATGGCATTGGGTGAGTGAGTGAACTAGACATAAACTGCTCTTGTCACGTCCTGCCGAGCACTGAGGCAGTGGCTTCAGAATAAGTTATCACCACCCTTCAAAGTTCTTCATTAGCTCAGCGCTGTCAGGTGAAGAGGTTTGGGGCCTTTCTGCTGATGCCCAGGGGAGAATGGGTCTGAGCTACAATACACTTGGGGGTCAGGTTACCAGACGGGGTGGTCAGAAGTGCTGACATTAGAATCAGAGTTGATGTAGACATAGCAAGCAGATGGCGAGATCAGAGAAGATCGTAAATCCCAAGTCAGGAATGTGGATGGGGAAGAGAGAATTTCTAAGCTATGGTAAGCATCAGAAAAAAATTGTACAATTTGTTCAGGAGAGCAATGGAATAAAGCAGAAAAAGTATTAATTTGGAAATTCAAAGACCTGGGTTTTAAGCTAGACTCCATCTTGTACCACTTGTGTGATCTTGGACAAGTCATTTAAGCACCAGTCTCTTTTACACCAAGCTTCCATTTTTTCATGCCAGAATGTCTTCATCTACAAAATGGATAAAATAATAGAATCTTTCCTATTGACTATTTTAAGGATTAAATGAGATATTCCATAAAAACCCTAGCACACAGCAAACACTCAGTAAGTGTTCATTGTTGTTCCTGTTGTTACACTCATTGTTATTTCTACCTCACTGGGGCTCCATGCAGACCAATCACATGCAATAGTAAGTACAGTAGACTCTCAGTTAACCGGTAGACATGGGGATTGATAGATACATGATAAAGGTACCTGGCACTCTCAAGCAACCAACAAAACTCTCAAGCAGCCAGCACAAAACATCAAAGGTTTTTGTGCTGGTTGCTTGAAAGTGCCAGTTCTGCTTGAGTTCTGCTTAACTGTGAGTCTCCTTTATAAGCCTGGGGCCTGGCAATACTTGTTCTCAGCCCCTAAGCTTTGCCACCTGACCTATCACCCTGTCTTCACTCACTTGATGTCTCAGGAAACATCAATCTAAAGCCCTGTAACAAGCTGCTGAAAGCCTTAGACACTGATGTCAACAGCAGTGAATTGTCTGAACAGGCAAGATGGCAATCAATCAGGGAGATGAAACTGAGAGAAACATTGAGGGCCACAAGGGCTACCTTTGCTGGGACACTAGTAACATGCCTCCTAATTACCCAGTGAAGGTCAAATCCAGTGTGGTCAAGGTAAAGTCTGCCAATTTCAAGTGGAAAATACAGGAACACAGAAACCCCCAAGAACAGAATAATGGAGAAAAATACTTATACCTCACATTTGATAGTGATTATAATCTCACCCGATGGACCACTTTTATTTTATTCTTTGTACTTTCCTGATTTCCCAATTTTCTGTAATGCACAGGTATTGTCAATATAACCAGAAAAAGAGTTATAAAAGAAAAAAATTAAAAGCTGAGGTCCCTTTAGATGGACTCTAATGACATGAGTGGAAGAGAGATAGACCACATTGTAGGGGGAAGAGAGAGTGTGGAATTTGAAGTTGCATTCAAAGTAGTTTTTATTCTTGCATCATTTCTTTCAGTTTCTATGGTCACTTGCCTTCCTATGCTGAATTTGTATCACTCCATTATTGTAAAATTATCTTGCAATTTATTTCCTCACTTCCAAGCTCTTCTTGAGTCTGTCCCTCCCATACAGCAAGGGCTCATCCTACTGCAAACACCATCTTTGCCAGTCAACCTCCTGTTCAGTCACTTACAGTGATGTTCTGTCACATCAGATATGTTGTCCACTGTCACTATCTTCCCTTAACTATTCCTTTGCTCTATTTTCTTCTTCACTCCTAATTCACACTGCGGTCTCTGTGTTTCAGCTAAACCAGGGTTCTCAAACTATGGTCACTAGGCCAGCAGTGTCAGCATCACTTGGGAATTTGAAATGCCATTCTTGGGCATTTCACAGAATCAGAAATTGTGTTTTATCAAGTCATCCAGGTGTTTCTGATAACATGCTGAAGTTTGGGAGGCAAACTTTAAGCACTCAGCTAAACTGAACTGCTGGTTCTCTTCAAACCTTGCTTGTTCATTCACACCCAGTCACATTTATACAGGGGTTGGGGGCTTTGTAATGAATCAACTCTGATAGTTTCCCAGAATTTCTTTACCTGTAGTTTTCTGGTTGAGTTGGGCCACAATTTGAATGCAAGATTTGGAGTGTGGAAGTGAAGCAGTAGCCATTTTGTAGCTCACATATGTTGTCAATCGTCTGCTGATTCACTTGGTTGGTAGAGAGTAGCAGCTAGGTCTACAATTGCTCCACCTCCCCATGAATTCTCCCTCACCTTCACTAACTCCTGGGCCAGGTGGGCATTTAGCTCACGAATTTGTCCCATGGACTCACGCCATAAAAGTCAGAGGTGATGAGAACCATGAGCTCATTTTGTGGGTTCCAAATTATCATTATATCCATTTTCTTATTATATCCATTTTCTTCTCCCCACCATATGTTCTATGGGCTCAAATCTCCTACATCAGATGCAAAGACAACAGTCTGATAGCATGAGTGAGGTAGATGTTTCTTCCCCTGCAGGAAGGGTGGAGGGTAGAAGCATAGGGAGAAGTTTCCATGACCCCCACCACAGTCCTCACTAAGTCCCCAATTTTTCCTCTATACTATTGCATGCTCATGGACACTCAGCTCAAATGTGAGCTACAGGAAGGCTTTCCAATTAATCTCATTTCAGTTCTAGTCTTTTCTAATTGTTAAAGGCATGTTGTCCTCTTTTGTATTTCGTCTGGTAATCATTCTCAAGCTGTTTCACATATCCTTGTCACGTATCCACATCCAGATTATGAGCAATTTTTAGCCAGCAACCACAATTTCTTTTGCTCCACTCCCTGCTCTGCCAGTACCCAATAGAGCAAGTTCTGTTTAATATGTTTTGTGATGTCACCTTCTCTCCTCAGGCTTCATTTTCTTTCTAGGTATTTGTCATTACTCCCAATGTTTCACCTCTAAGCTAAGAGCATCTAAGCTAAGAGCATATATATTTGTGTGTGTGTGTGTGTGTGTGTGTGTGTGTGTGTTTGTGTAATCTTATCCTGACCTCTTTCCTGAATTTCTATTCTAGCCCTGTATCCAATTGCTTCCTGACATTTCCATATGTATATCCCTCAGGAGCCACATTTTCACCCAACAAGCCCCAAACTGAGCTTGTCATTTACTCAAACCTGGTGTTCTTATGTTTTCAACCTAAGAATCACACCTCCATCTCAGTTGGCCAAACTCAGACTATGACATGGGTGTTATCCTTAGATGCCTCACTCTTCCTTTCACCCTAAATCCAATCCTACTACTGAATCATCTAGATTGTTCTTCCATTGTTCTATCTATCTATCTATATATGTATATTATAATGTGCATAATGGTTAAAATGAGGGACTGCAGAAATAGGATCCAGTACACTTGAATTCCAGTTTTACTCATTACTACTTACTATGCCTCAGTTTCCTCATCTGCAATAAGAAAAAATAATAACACCTATCTCAAATAATTGTTATGTACATTAACATGGACAATGTTTATAAAACCATATACAGGCCCTGTCACATGGCAAATACTCAATAAATATTAGCCATTATGATTCCTTCTGATGAAGTTTCATAACAGCAAGTAATAGCTTAGATTAGAGCTATTACTCTAAGCCAGGTCACTAGCTCTTTCTTTGATATTCAGCTTCCTAATTGCTTTCCTTGCCACTATACTTTCTTCTCTCTCTCAATTATAGACATAGAGGTTTAGAAAATGTCATAAGAAATTTCTAAAATGCCACATATTTTTACAATGGTATTTTAGGTATTTTAATGTTTCAGATGGGATAAACTTGATTAAAAAATTTATATGGTCTGAGTGCCAAGAGCTTGTGGGTTTGGCATGAACCCCCAATTCTCTCTTTTAAAATTCTAAGTAAGAGAGGCACCAATGCACAGAAACTTCCAGGAACAAAGCCTGAAGATATCAGGGGATATTTCACAAGGTAGATATATAACACTACCACTGAGTTACAAATCGAATCTATTTTTCTAGGGTAATATAGTGTGTTGACTCTTCTACTTTTCTTCATCACCCAGATTGGAATGCCCTAGGATTGCAGGAAGAGTCACCATTTTCTTGTGAAGAGATATGCCTCCCCGTGGCAATAAATGAGTTTGACAGAGACAGACAGACTTAACAGCTGCACAGCAGATGGCCCTCAGTCATGTTTTAGGTGACTGCTTCCATTGAACATTGTAAAATTGGATGAAATTCTGCCAATTTCCCCTTGCAATTATAAAAGCGTAGAATGAGGAATTTAAAAGATTTAATATTCATTAAAGGGAATATCCTTAATATAGTCTTCACTTTCTATTTCTGAAAAACTCCATGTTTTCTCACAGCACCTGAGTACTTTATTTGTACCTCTAATGAGCTCGGGCCTTTATTAGAGTCATGTATATGTATTTCATGCTTTCACCACCAGACAGTGAGTGACATGAAGGCAGTTGTATGTCTGACCCATCTTTGTATTCCAGTGCTTTGCACACTCTCTTGCCTACAGTATGTGCTCACTGAATACAGAATTGATGAACACTCAGATGAAGAACTATGCCATTGAAATTTTCATAATTAAATCATACTTTATAATGAAGTGGAACGAGTCACTATTTAAAGGTACTCCGTGGAAAATTGTTATATACACTGCCAAGTCTCCTCAGTGTTTATCATATGTTTTATATATTGAGTTTACTTAATTTTATGTAATTTAAAAATGCACAGGATGAGCATCTGTTACCTTCCATTGACTGCTAAGGTGCTGACATACAAAGAAGAACGAGACATCTCCCTGTGGCAGATTTCATCTTCTGCTTTCTTTACAATGTGATTTACTGATGCTCTTTCCACAGAGTAGGACCCTCTCTCGTGAATCTGAGTGGGAGTTTGTGACTGATCCATCCCATAGAGCATAGTGGAAGTGACATGACCTCCAAGTCTAGGTCACATCAATGATTCTGCTTCTGTTTTGCTCTCTTAATCAGCACACAGCACAGCCTGGAAACCAGCCACCATGTTGGAAGAAGTCCCTAAGGAGGCCACATGGGGAGTGGAGAGGCCACATTAAAGAGGTTTACATGAAGAGGAACTGAGGCAGTCCAGTGAAGGCACAAGCTTTATATCAGTGTTTCTCAACCTTGGTACCATTGGCATTTTGGGAAGGATAATTCTTTCAGGGGTAGGGATTCCTGTGTATTCTAAGATATTTAGCAGCATCCGTGGCATTCACCCACTAGATGCTAGTAACAACATCCCCCCAAAGTTCTGATCATCAGAAATGATTCTAGACATTGACAATGTTCACTGCAGATAGGGCAAAACTCACCCCTAGTTGAGAACCACTACTTTAGATGATTCCAGCACCCAGCCTTTGAGTTGCCCCAGATAACTTTAAGTGGAGAAGAAAGGAACTGTCCTCCCTGAGCCCTATCTTGGAAATATGTCAGCACAATAGACATTGTTCTTATTATAAGCCACTAAATTCCAGATGATTTGTTGCAAAACATTAGATCATAAGAAGAGTCCCCGACCTCAAGGGACTGGTTTCCCCTTCTAGAGTGGAAAGCAGCTACATAACCCAATAATCACCATTCTATTAATATTAATATAAATACAACAGGAACTTATACAATGTCCTATAAATTTTTCCTTGAATACATGTATGTGTGTGAGAGAGATTGTGTGTGCATATACAGAGGAGCAGCAGTCTGATACTGAAATCCTGGACTGTGATCATACTGAGCTATTAGAGCATTTTTGTTAACCTAATTCAGTATATATAATTAGATTGTCTTCCTAATTTGTCCATGCACTTTCAACTGGAAGTGGTGAACACCGGATTCTTAAATAACTCCGCATCATTAAGGTCGCCTACAGTAATACACAGTTTGTTTTCCTGTAAGCCACATTAGATGACTCAGTCCCAGAGTATTTGGAACAATTGTGAGATAATGTTCTGAACAGAGCTGTGGCAGGGTCAAGTTTGATTTGCCTAGCACTTATAATTTATCTTCAGATATCAAGGAAAAAGTCTGGGTGCAACGTGTGGATATGCAGTGGCTCAACGAAAATATACGAGGCCTGTCTGGAAAAAACCCAGCCATAAATGCCTCTATTTTTCATAGTACATGGCTGGATACTTTTCAGACAGCCCTCGTATGTGCTGAATTTAGAGTCTTTTTAAGAATTTAAAATTAAAGTAAGACATGACAATATAAATACCTACATTTTATGATTTTACATCATTGTAACAAGTCATGTGAGCTCCAGAGGGGCAGCTATGCCTCTTTGATCATAATGGTAATGGCTACTTATTGAATGCTTGCCCTTGGGCCCTATGCAGTATATCCTGTGGTGTTCATCCTCACCACAGCCTAGAAGCTGCAGTTCAGAGAGGTTAAATGACTTGCCCCCAAATCTCCTGGGATTTGCAGGCTTATCTCTGACTTCTAAGCCTGTTGATTTCCATGACACCTGCTGCCATTATCTGTGTGTCCTCACTAGCCAACACAGTGTGTAGTACATAGATAGATAGTCAAATGAGTCTGTAGTTGTTGATTAAAAATAGCTTTGAATCACAAATGTAACAGCTCTGTATGGAAAAGAGACAATATAGTCTATTAAATGCATCATTATCATGGTCAATGCATGTTTGTTGATTGCCATGCAACAAAGAAATTACCAAATAAATAATTATTCTAGATGCTAAGCCAACTGCATTGGCTTGACTCTGCAGTAGGACTGATTGCCTAGCAATCAGCCATTGACTGGAAAAACTCATCTCCTATGTAGAAACAGCTTTAAAAGTGACTGCTGCACTAACTCATTATTTTCCTGTTTTATGAAGAGAATGTTGTTTCAGGAAAGGGAAATAGAAATCAGTATAAGCTCTTTCTCATAGAGTTGATAAACTGGTTGAGAGAGGCTGAATATGATGAATACAGGCACAAAATACACTGCATGCATAAGGCTAACTACCAAAATTAATTGTAGGTATAAGTCTAACTGATAAAATTAAGTGATTAAGTTATTAATATAGGGTGATCCCACAAAAGATAAATGAACAGATGATTGAATAAAGTATATATAAATAATTGAAATAGTAGCCTCAACTAGTCATAGGCGTTGTCAACTCACATCTGATAATAGAATTGCAAAATGAACTTATCAGGAGAATATGTACACACAGACCAATTACAGACAATAGTTATTAATATTTCATTGATAACTAGTTGATAACTAGTCATGTGAATTAAGCCTTCTTTTCCCCTCAAATGCTTCCTGCTTCACATGGATTGCTATAAACTTCTATTCAGACTTAAGAATCATGCTGTGTGTGTGAAATAGAGAAAGAAAAGGAAGGAGAAAGGGAGGGAGAGAGATGAGAGAGAGAGATGATAGTGGGAGAGAGAGAGAGAGAGAGAGAGAGACTGGACTAAGAAGTGCTTCTGTCATATTAACTTTCAATTTTTCATAACCTTAGATTCTTTCAGGTAATTTATGGCCCTGACCTCATAGTTGGAAACTACACAAACCAGAATCTTTTCGCAGGAGCAGGAAGCAGCAGCTAAATCTCTCCTTTCTTCCTAAAAAGGTGAGGGGGTAAGACAGTTTTAATAGCTCTCAACAGAAGGCTTTATAGGCTTCTTGGGGTGGGGAGGGGTAGAAATGTGTGGGGGCTTTGGAGTTGCCACAGTGACAGGGAGCACCAATAGCATTTAATGAACAGAATTTAGGAAAGGAAAAGATCCTGCAACATACAGAAGAGCTTTCCAAAAGGAAGAATTTTCCTGTCCCAAACAGTAATGTCTTGGAGAAACATTAGCCAATTCTCTTTTGGAACTTCAGAGGTCACTTCTTCCATATCAAGGAGGAGAACCAAACTCTAACCATAATTACATACAGGGAATTCACCAGGATTTGGCTGAAAAATTTTTCCTGATCTGAAGCAAAGAAAATTATTTATGGCCACTTCTGACAATAACCTCTAAATTCTTCTCAGCTTTAGGGATAGCACCTCGGTCTATCCCTAAAGGCATAGATATGTCAAAGAAGAAAGCCAAGGGCAAGACAAATGCTAAGATTTTGTGTAACCCAAAATGTATCCCCTGCTCAGACAGTAAGCTTGCTTGAACACGCAGGAGATTAACCAAGGGGAACCAGGTGGTTTGCAGGGTGAAAAGCTCACTTGAAAGTCCTATAAAATGTCTCCTTCCTCTACCCTCAGTCGGGGGAGATGGTGATTCTTGCGCATTTCTGGAAGACAATTAATGTTGTTCACTATGCAGGTGGGCTGAGGATTTTAGCAGATGGCAACAGGATGCCTGTAAAAGAGGAAAGAGCTCTTGCAGATGGTATACTTACTCCTTTCCATGTTTTTCTTTTTGGAGGGGGAAGGGAGTTGCAAGTTCACTCTGCAAACTTCCTAAGTACTTACTCTCAACCATTTTGTAAAGTCACCACCTATTATCCATCACATATCACAGAGGAGAAATCAAGCAGGAAATAAAAAGAGGACAACAGGAAAAATTCCTTTAACATGTAAAGCTATAAATTCACCATCCTGCAGAACTACCCTTCATGGACTTGGAGCTTGTTCATGTAGTAAATTTCCCCTATATTTTCCTTCCCAGGTGAAACAACCAATTACTGTAACTTTTTCTCATAAGCCATTTTTTTTCAATGTTGTGCAATTATTTTTGGTGCTTGTCTTTCAGCTATATACATTTTGCTCATCATGTGATTCTGAGATGCCACAAGTTGGTCACAATACTTCAATAATGGCTTGCAAGATGGTAGCTGCCTTCACTGGTAATCTCCTGTTAGATGACAACACCATCTGCCTTGGCAGTTTTATCCAAGGGAGAAAAGGTAGTTAATGAAGCCACTCTGATGTGATCAACTTCTGCAGTGTGGGCCCAAGATTCCCACTGTAATGAGCAACCACAGCCATTAATTGGGCTGCTGTCTCTCTGAGTTTTCCATGCCTACTTCTTTAGCTCTTGCTGTCATTGTAAAGATGGCAGGTGTTAAGTTCCTTGCCAACTACTGTCTCCCACAAATGTAATTCTGGGAAGTTCACCCTACAAGACTGCCATCTACTTCCTTTTCCTATGCTGGCTTTGGGGAAGAGTGTCCTCAGAGTATTTTCTCTGCAAGTATTTGGATATCAAAAATGGGAGTGAATGACAAAGGCCCTTGAGTGAGGTTGATACCTTTAATTATTACACTGATAATGCATTCACATATTCATCGGTCCATTCATCAATTTACTAAATATATAAGAACTTACTATGGGCCAATCTTGGGATACTTACCAGAAAAAAATGCAAATTAGATTGAGTTGTGGCCCTAATGAAGCTCTAGGAGAGGAGGACAGATAAGGAAGTCCAGAATTACAATTCAGCAAGTATGTTATTTTTTTCATGTATAGGGTCCTATGGGAGTGCTATTTCAGCTGGAGGGTCAGGATCAGAAAAGCTCACTGAGTAGGTCACCTTTAAACAGAGAGCTGAAGGATAATTAAGCATGAGTCTATTAGGGAGTCAAAGATAGGAGGTCATACCATGGGGAAGAAGAAACCTGGGCAAAATCACAGGAACATGACAGACCACTCCCAAGTACCAAGCAGGGAGAAAAACTGGCATAGAGTACAGACAGGGTATGGCAGGCACGCAGGTGGAGATAGAAAGTCCACAAGCTAATTAAGAACCATCGTAGCAAACTACCACTCTAGCATAAGTCACTTGGCTACCTTAGTCTAGGAGGTTTGGGTTTAGAATGGGGAACTATGATGCAATGAAACAGACTTTACTCTCCTCACAATTAACTTGTGGCTCTCCCTGTATTATTATATATGACACAGTATGTAATGGGTACAGCCTGGTAGACAATGGGCTTAGTTTCCTCAAGCAACTAGAGAATTCAGCCAGGAATGTAAGTGGCTCCTAATGGAGGGAATTTGCTGCTTTGGCCACACGGCATCCAGTACCCTTCTTTCAGAGTACTATCACCCCACATTTTCTTTGGAGAATCACCACTTTCAGTGCATGTATGATTCCATTACTACAGTAAGTAGTGAAGTCTGTTCCTCAGCTTGGTACATCAGTCCACCGAAATCCTCTGATCACAGTGACGGGCTCTGAGCTAGGCACCCAGCCCAAGTTGGTCCAATCAAGAGCAAGCCTGGGGTTTATTCAAGAGCTGCCAGAAATATTTATTCTCTCATTTGTTTGCCCCTGGATGCAAACATGGGAACATTTAAGGTCTGGAGTTACTGACAGATACCTTGCTACCCTGGGGAACTTGAGAATGAAGTCAAAACAGTAGAAAGCAGGCAGGAAAGGGAGAAAAACTAAGTCTTCCTGACATGTTTTGAAACTCTTGGATCAAGCCACAACTGAATCCTGCGCTGCCTAGAAACGTATGAAATTTTTTTCCATTTTATTAAAGCCAGTTTGAGTTGAATTGCCTGACATTTGATACTGAAAAAATATCCTTAGTGATACAATACTAAAATTCTTCTTCAAAAATTGTCTCTTTAAAAATGTAGTGTCTTAGGGAATAAAATACACCGAATATTGAACAGGTGAAGAGTAATGGAACTGGATCCATAAAACCTGTTTTTCAGGTCTGGCTTTGCCACTTACTAGTTACATAGTTTGGAGCAAATTACTTCATCTTTCTGAGCTTCACATTTTTTACATCTAAAATAGAAATAACAATTCTACCCCTTCTTCCATATTGCAGCTTTGCAATAAAAATGAAATAAAATTATGGAGGAGTAATGTGTCAACTCTGAAGTGCTAAATGAATGAAATTATGACTTATTTATTTATTTATTATTTATCTGGTGAGTCCTTATAGATGTCATTTTCACATTAGGAATCAGGCTCCTTTTGCCCAGTTGTCTAATAGGTCTAAGGGTGTTGATATTCAACCAGCACCTACTATAAAGCATCAGGTTCCTAAAAGCTAAATGGAAATCATCATTACCTCAGGTCAGAAGCCAGCTAAGCTTCAAAACATGCTGTGCCCATGGTTATGTGGTACATGTTAATTGTCCTTATGTTGGCAGGCAGCTGGTCCAAGAAAGAAAATGCAAAAAAACACTAATGTCTAGTGTCTATTTAGATCCTAAAGAGGTCCAAAAACAAAACAAAACAAAAAACAAAACAAAATAAAACAAAACCCTAATAAACTAATCTAATGGACTTTGCCTTCTAGGTCATTAACCACATTTTCTTTTCTTTCTCTTCCCTTCTCTTCTCTTCTCTTTTCTTTTTCTTTCTTTCTTTCTTTCTTTCTTTCTTTCTTTCTTTCCTTTCTTTCCTTTCTTTCCTTTCTTTCTCTTTTCTTCCTTTCTTTTCTTTCTTTCTTTTTCCTTAACCTATTTGCTGTGGTAACCTGGCCCAGAGTTACAAAGTTTTGCTTGGTTACTAAATATATTCTCTGTCACCAAGGATTGCCAAAAGCTCCTACTCATTCACCCATTCTCTTACTCAGCAACCTGCCCATGCAAATGATCACCTAAAACACAGGTTTTATGGATCCTGTCCTTATCAAAAGGCAGAATTTGGACACAGAGACTTGCACAGAGGACAGCCTGAAGACAGAAGGAGAATGTCATCTACAAGCCAGGGAATACCTGAGGCTACCAGAAGCTAGGAGAAAGACATTGGAAGAGATTTTCTCTTACAGGTCTCAGAAAGAACCAACCAGGCCAATAACTTGATTTTGGACCTCCAGCCTTCAGAAGATGATAAATGTAAGAGGATAAATTCCTATTGTTAAAGCCACCCAGTCTGTTACTTTGTTACGGCAGCCTTAGGAAAGTAATACAGTATTCCTTCAGTGAACCTCAGAGATAACTGGGTGTAGGAATGGATTCTTGCCATCACACAAATGGCATCAGATATTGTAATTTACATATTAAAGGTAAGTGTGAAAAACTGAGGGACATTAGAGATGAATCTGTCCCTGCTGCTTTCTGAGTGGAGCACTCCAGCTCCAACTCTCTTACTGTACCACAGAGGTTAGTTTTGTGACTCAGTGGGAATTAAGGTCTTTCGTGGTATATAATACAATATAATACAACACAAACTCCTTCTTGGTCAATTTCACCATCCTCTTAGTTCCTAGAAAGTTATTGCCACTTAATATTAAATAAATATCCTACAAATTGTACCTACTTCAAGGCCTTTCTATATTTGAGGCTTTCAAAAAATACCCTTTCCCTCTGAATCCAAAAGTGACCAAAGGTGCCTGCCCGCAGAAGATCTAGGTCAAGGAAAATAATTTTCTAACAACCTTTGGAGGAGTGTTGTTAAAAAAGGGATAAGGTTGTTCACAGTGCTGTGATCTGGAGATAATATTGAGCACATTCTTCTGATGCCTGCTTTTTCCACTTGGCAATATATCATGAACTTTTTTCTGTGTCAATAAATATTCCTCTACAACATGATTTTTAATATCTAGAGGGATTCTATCATCATGAACTACATTCCATAATTCATTTAACTAATCCTCTATTCCTGAGACAAGTCAATGAAAAAATCAAGATAGTGAGTTGAGCCCAGAGGTGTGTATGCCCTAAGGACCAGCTCTGTGATCATCTGTTTCATATTCCACTATAAATCTCTTTATAGTGCTTTCTTTGCCTAATGGAGTATCTCATGGAATCTCATTCTCCAGTCTGTGGGCATTTCTAGGGCAATGAACAAAAACTGGCATCAAGCTTCTGAATATATCATCCATGCATTCACTCAGGAAACAAATATTTATTTGGCACTTTACATATGCCAGACACTATTCTGGTGCCTGATGATAGAGCAATGAACAAGATAGATATAGCCCCTGTTTTCTTTGACTTTAAAATCTAAAGAGAGTACACAAACAAGATAAATTCAAATAGCTGCTGTGAAGGAAGGAACACAGGTGATATGAAATGAATTGTTATTGGCAGAGAGCAATTTAAATGGAGAGACAAGAAGTAGCATATTAACTGAGCCCTGAAAAAAAAAGGAGCTATACATGGTCAAGAGCCAGGGCAAGCATCTCACGTAAGGAAATCGCTGGAAAAAAAGGCATAATGTGGAGAAAAGTATGACATTTTTAAAAAATAAAGGTTATCCAGAGTGTCTGGATAGAGTGAAATAGTGGGTGACACAGAGGTCAAGAAGTAGCAAGTGCTGGATCTAGTAAATCCTCACAGGACAAGGCAAGGCAGCAGGACTTTACTCTGAGTACAGCAAGCAGCTATTTTGGAAGGTTTTAATTCAAGAGTATTATATGTCAGCTCTATTTTAAGAAAATCCCTCTGGCTGTGGTAGGAAGGAAGCATAGGTTAAAAAGAATCAGGAGAGGAAGCAGAAAGAGAATGATTAGCAGGCTAGTGTTATGGGCCAGTGGAGAGAGTCATTGGTAACTTAGACCGGGCTGATGGTCCTAGAAATAAAAAACTGGCATCAAGTTTTTGGGTAGATTGATAGAATGAGTATGGGTGGATGAGTTAAAGGAAGAAATCAAGGATGACAGTATCTCGTATCATGAAAATTTTTAAGCTTACAAAAATTTTGAATGAGTGGAATAATGAATATCCACATAGTCATCACATAAATTGTACAATTAACATTGTACTGAATACTTTATCACACAGCTATCTATCTATCCATCCCACTACCCATGCATCAATCCAAGTTATTTTTTTATGCTCTTAGAGTGAAAGGAAAAAGTTGAGAACATCAACTCCTACATCTTACTATAGTATGCATGTTATTAACTAGAATCAATATGTGGTTTTGGTTCTTTTACTTTTATAGAAAAAAGTCTTAACCATATCATTTAGTGAATTTTGAGAAATACATTCACTTATGTAATGCTGACTCAGGGTTTTGAAATGTGACACTATTCTAAACCTTAGGTAAGTATTTGTTGTGGATGCTGTCCTTAGAATTTGTGAATGCTTAGGATCATTCCTATTCTTCATCAACTAGATGTCAATAGCACCGCATATACCTGCCTTCATTTATGAGAACTAAAAATGTCTCCAGATTTTGCCAAAAGTAACCTGAAAGTCAAAATTGCCCCCTATTCACAACTACTGCCTTAATTTCTGTTGAGATACAGAACATTACAATCATCCAGAAAGTTTTTTTATATATCTTCCTATCAAATCCCCACCTTTCTCTCAGAGGTAACCAATATTCTTATTTTTTGCCACACAGGTTAGTATTGCCTGGTCTAGAACTAAATAAAATCAGATTGTATGTGTTCTCTTGTGACAGATTTTTTTCAATAGCATGTTTTTGAGATTCATTCATGTTGCTGTATATACTATCTTTTTGTTCATTTTTAGTGCTAAGCAGTATTTCATTGCATGAATGTACCCAAGTTTGTTTACTCATTCAGTTGTGGATAACCACCTGGACTATTTCCAGTTTTATATATTATGAGTAAATGTGACATAAGAATTCTCATATGATTCTTTTCATAGATGTCTTCATTTCTCTAGGAGGAGCAGCATTGCTAAGCCATAAGATAAATATATCTTATTAATAAATTTCAGGACCTTCTTAAAAAACAGCTATAGTATTTTACACTCCCATCAACAATATATGAGAGTTCCAGTTGCTCTATATCCTTGCCAACACTTAGTGTTGTCAGTTTTTTCTTTTTAGCCATTCTGGTGTGTCCTTAGCATATCTGATTGTGGTTTTAATTTTATTTACCTTATAACTAACTTTGAGTGATTTTTTTTCACATTTTTATTGGTCATTCATACAGTTTTCTTTGTGAAGTATCTGTTTATGCTATTGCCCATTTTTATAATTGAGTTGTAGTTTTGTCACTGAGTAACAGGATTTCTTTATATGTTCTGGATAGCAGTCCTTTGTCTGGTGTATGTTTTACAAATACCTATGCAGGATAATTAAATAATATTAATTTATTATTTTAATTATTAATTTATTAATAGTGTCTTTTGATGAACAAAATATTTCATTTTGATGAAATCAAATTTACCAGTTATTTCTCTTTATTATTTTCTGTGTGCTATCTAAGAAACTTTGCCTACTCTTAAAGTCTCAAAGACATTCCCTTGTGTTTTCTTCTAGGTTCTTTATTGTTTTAGCCTTTAGGTCTAAGATTTATCTCATGGGGGTTTTTTTGTGTGTGTTGTTTTTGTTTTTGTTTTCTAGTATCATATATGGGTCAAAGTTTTTTCATTTCTGTTTTGTTTTGATATAAATATTCACCTGTTCTAGCATATTTTATCACAAAGAATTCCCTTGTTCTGTAACATGGCTTGGGTGACTTTGTTGAAAATCAAATAATTGTATCAATATGGGCCTAATTCTGGACACCCTATTCTGTTCCATTCGATTATTTTAAAATCCATTTTCTAAAACTATACTTCATTGATTACTATAACTCAACAGTAAATTTTGAGCCATGTTAAGTTCTCCAAATTTGTTCTTCTTTAAGATTGGTTTGGATATTCTAGCTCCTTTGCATTTTCATATATATGTTAGAATCAGCCCACTATTTTCTTAAAAACAAGAAAACTTGGTGGGATTATTATTGAGATCACGTTGAGTCTATAGAGTATTTTAAATAACATCAGCCCTTGACAGTAGTGTGTTTTCCAATCCATGTACATGGCACATCTCTCCATCTCTGTTTCTCATTTTTCAGTATTTTGTAATTTTTAATATAGTGGTCCTGTTAAATATGTTTCTAAGTATGTTATACTTTTTTACTCCATTTTAAATGTACCTTTTAATTTCATTTATTATGTAGTTAAATATATGAAATGCAATTGATTTTTTATATTGACCTTGTATCCTGAGACATTGCTAAATTCACATATTAGTTTTAGCGGCTTTTTTGAATGTTCATTAGGTTTTTCTACCTTGACAATTATGTCATTTGTGAATAAAACATAGTTACTCCATTTCTTATCTGTATGACTTTTATTTCTATATATTTTATGATTGCAATATCGAGAATTTTCAATAAAATGTTAATAGAAGTGATGAGGGTGGACAGCCTTACCTTATTGGTGGTCTCAGGTGAAAGCATTCAATGTTTCACCATTAGTGATGTCAACTGTTGGTTTTTCATAGGTACTTTTATCAGAACGAGAAAATTCCCTCTACTCCTAGAGTGCTGAGAGTTTTCACTAACAAATAGATACAAATTTTGTCAAATAGTTTTTCCCTGTGTATTGAGATCAACATATACTTTTCTCCTTTATAGTATAATGAATCACATTGTTTGCCTTTTAATATTAAACCAAATATTACTAAGGATAAACTCCACTTGGTGCTATCCATTTTATATGCTGTTATAGTTTATTTGCTAATATTTTAAAGATTTTTTGCATCTATGTTCATGAGGTACACTGAGTAGTAATTTTATTTTTTGTAATGTCTTTGTCAGGTTTTCCAATTCGAGTTGTTCATAGTTTTTAATTAGGGTAAATGGTTGAATAATCTTCTAAGATGGAAAAGAGTAACAAGAACATGTTTGGGGAAGTTGGGAATCAAGCATTCCAATTTAGACTTGTTTAGTTGAAATCCCATTTAACATCCAAGGGGAAAATGTCAAGCAGATAGTTGTACAAATAAATTTAAAGTTTAATGGAAAGGTTGGTGAGTTATGTGTGAAAGTTATCAGTCTAGTTGATGTTTAAATCCACAGAAATGAATTAAACAAACTCCTATATGATTGTCAATTGAAAAGAGAGCTGAGGAAAATCTCTCAGACACTTTTCCATTTAGAGATTAGTTAGGGGAGTAGGAGTCAACAAAAGGCTGAGAAAGAACAGCCTGTAAGGGGGGGAGGAAAATCAGTAGTTTGTGGTTCATAAATTTTTTTAAAAAGTGTTTTATATTTAATTCTGCTGAAAGTTCAATAAGATGAGGACAGAGAAGCAACAATGGATTTGAAAATATGAAGTCATCGGTGACATTAACATTAATCTTTCAGTTGGTTGGAGATGAGGTCGAATGAAGGTAGATTAAAGAGAGAATGGCAAATGAAGAAAGCACAAGAGCAAGTATAGCTAACTTACAGAATTTTTCCTGTGAAGAACCTCTGAGAAATAGGGCAGGAGAAGATGAAGAGTTAAAAAATAAGGAGGAAAGAGGTTTCCAACCTTCTAGATAGTTAAGTAAGCCAAGAGAGAAGACAGAAAAATTTCACTTAAAATACTGTGATAGTAGAGGAAGCTATGGACCGAAAATCAGACCAATGTTCTGCTTCTAGCTTTAAAATTAACTGACTATATGACCAAGAGGAGGTCATTTCTCTTTCTCTGAGTTTTTGTTTTCTCATTCGTAAATTGATGTCTGTTGGACGAGATAAGAACGAAGATAGTTTAAATAGTCCTCAACTTCTGTGACTTCTCTGACAGGTCTCATAATGAAATTGGTCTCTAATTTGTTATGCTTAAAGTTTATAGTAATTTTATTTTATCTATTATGTCTCTTAATTGTTTGGATTATTTGTATCATGGGAGGCCAAGTCTATTTGATTTCTCTACAGAAGATTACAAAGAGAAAATGAGAATTCTACTTACGTGAAAATAAGTTTTAAAAAGGTAAAGTCAGGCCAGCAAGAGAAAGTTCCAGAGAAAGAGTGAATAGAGAGACTGAGGAATTTTCTAAGCAGAAAAAACACTGCCACAGATGTGTTTTAGTTCCTTTATAGTTTCCATAGCAAGTGGGAAGAGAGATACTAAGGGCACATGAAGGCTAATCACAATCATCCAATCATACATGAAGCACATTTGATACACTATAATAACTAGTCACTAAAATAACTAGGCCACATCAAATTATCTTGTTTGTTAAGATAAATATATTAGATTAGCCATTTTACTAAATCCTTGAATTGATATTTAACTAATTAAACTCATTTCTTCTAACAGAAGCAATTAATTGTGTTGATGATACAGTGTAAAGTATACAGGACAAGTTGATTTGGAGAGGGAGAAAAACTAAATAGATTTTCCTGCAGAGAATATGTATATTTAAATAGATTCAGAAATCAAGCCATAATCAAGGATTTGTTGAATTTCTGCAAGCCAATGTCTTGAGTTTCTACAATGATTAGACACTAAGTGGGAAATAAAGAAATATAGAGAAAATTACTCTGGCCCTCATGTAGCTTCTAACTGAATTGAGGATATAGAACACAATAGTGAATATGTTGAACAACGTAACTTCATGATTAATGTTGGGGATAAAAAAAGTATTTTTCCTCCCTTCTTCTAAGTTCCAGCTGGGCTAATAATCAAATAAACAGAGATAGATTAACAGGACAAAATCAAATGGTTAATACATGGGCAGGGATAATTCACATAAGTATGAAAATTCCAAAGACAGTGAGGCAACATTAAGAAATAAGTGAATTAAAAGACAATGAAAAAAAATGGCTGTGCCTGGGCGAAGTGTTACAAAGATTGCAGTGAGCATTAGCAACTGAGGAAGACCAGAGGAAGCACCAACTGCTGAGAGGAGCACGTAAGGCTCAAGATGGAAAATCATGAACTAGATGATACTGTCAAGGAAAACCTAATTTTTGATATCATAACAAGAAAAATTAACCAACTTCCAGAAGCAGAAGGGGATCTACTTGAACATGGATCAATATGTATTTGACTTACTGCTGCTCTCTGTGGCCTAATAGTAAACAGTCTTTTTCAGCATGTCTTAAATGTGACACAGGCTCACATAGTTTCAGGTTTACCAATGGCAATAATCCCATTTTTGACAGCAGACGTATCTTGCAAAGCTTTTGTTAAGTTTACCACGGAACACAGGTGATTTGAATTGCAGAACCTGTACTATAACACAGGGTAGATTAGTTGGTCTTATTTGTGGTGGTCTGTATCCTGTTCTCTTGGCTATACCTGTGAATGGTAGCCTAACAGCCAAGTATGCTTCAGCCATGCTACCAGAGAAAGAGAACATTTTAATCTACTAGATTAAAATTTCTAAACCAATCTTTAGAAAGATGTATTTCCCATTTTGCTCCAGATTGGATTTATACCAAACCTTGGTTCTCAACAATATAAACTACTTATGAAGTCCTTCAGTTGCCTGAATCTGGCATAGAGATTCAGTGATTGTTTAGCAAATCTGTACATATAAATAAAACTTACAACAACAACAACAAAAGACAATTGAACTTCATCTTCCAGCTATAATGGAGTAGTTAGTACATGACTACCCCTCCCACCATAAATAGTCAAGTGCCGGTAAATGTTTAACAACTATTTGTCAAATAAATAAAAAAAAAAAAAAGACTTGATTTGTAATATCTGCCTGTTTTTATGGCATACATACTCCTCCTTTGGCCGATTTCAAGCTCCCAATGTTTTAACTGACTATGCCTTAGAAAACAGAGACACTCACAAAGTGATCACAATATGACCTACCATTCTACTCTGCTTTCCACCTGGGGACAATTTACCCATACAGATGGAGCTAGACCTGAAGTCCAAACAGAGAACAGCATTCCAACATAGCTGAATCTCACATTAGTTTGATGGTATGGAAGGGGCAGTATCACAATAAGTAGGGAGTGGTCTGTGTAAAAGCAAACCTCAGAACTCTTAAGTGGTGTAGTCTGGTGAGTCCTTGGCTGAGGGCTGCGCTGTTCATGTGCAAGGAATGAGTACACCAAGCTTACAAAAAATTAATTGTTATGGGGTTCAGAATAGAACAGAGATACTAAAAGTTAAGCAGAGTTATAGTTACATTAGAGTTCTGGACCAGCAAGAGTACTAAAACCTCTTTAACACTCTGTTAACATCTTGTTAGCACTCAACTTCTAGCTAAAACTTCAGAAAGATCATACATTAGTAGCAAAGAATGATGTATTTAAAATGCTGTGAGAAAAAAATTAAAAATAATGGTCAGCCCAGAACTCTATATCCAGGCAGCAAACATTTCTTTACACAATGAGAATGAAGTGAAGATGTTTTTTACAAAAGAAAATCTGATAAAAATCTGTTACATGAAGACCAACATTTCAAAAAATATTAAAGAATAGTTTTCAGGTTGAAAGAAAGTGATACTAGATAGAAACTCATATCTACAGGACATAAATAAATGGAAATAGAAAATATATAAGTAATAATAAGGCAAGTGTTTTCTTATTTTAATTTCCTTTAGAAACAACTTAATGATTAAGGCAAAAGAAACAATTTTGTCATGTTACCTTCTAACATATACGCGAGTGAAAGATAAGACAACATTAAGACAAAGGATGGTGAGGGGTTAATGAAATTATATTGCTGTAAAATTTTTTATATTAATGAAATGGGAAGAATAAGTGTGAGGGAAGAATTGAGAAATATAAAATGAGAATTGTGAAATGATACATTAAGTAAAAGTAAACTCTGAAATGTAAAGATGAATATTGTTTTTTCTAGATCAGCAACTAAAAAGAGGCATAATTATAAAGCCAGTAGAAGAAATAAAATGAGACACTAAAATATTTTATTAATTCAAAAGTAGCCTGCAAAGAAGTAACTGAGGACAAATGGAAAACAGATACCGAGATACAGATTTAAACTAAATCATATTAATAATTACAATAAAGGCAATGGATACATAAAAGACAGAGATTTTCATACCGGTTTGAAAAAAATTATTATATACTATCTACAATACACTTTAAATATTATATAAAGAAAAAGATAGTTTAGAAGTTAAAGGATATGAAAATATACACAACCCTAACAGAAATCGTAAGAAAGCTGTTGTTTCT
Organism: Lyroderma lyra; assembly: GCA_004026885.1. NCBI lineage: Eukaryota > Metazoa > Chordata > Mammalia > Chiroptera > Megadermatidae > Lyroderma > Lyroderma lyra. Next base: position 200,507 of record PVJL010002282.1, read on the forward strand.
ATATTACTATTTGAAAAAGTGGACTTCAAAAGAAAGATTGTTATCAGAAGTAAAATAAGAAATTAAATAGTGAAAAAAAGCATCAATTTATCAGGAAAACATAATAATTATAATGGCACATGCAACTGGCAGAACTAAAGGCAAAACTAAATTATATATAATTATGGTTGGAGACTTTAACATAACTTCTCAGTAAGTGATAGAGCAGTTATTCAAACATCGGTATAACTACAGAAGGTCTATACATCAGTAACAACTAAATGACATTGTATAGAACATGCCACCCAACAACAGGTTATCAAGTATCCATGAAACATTAATCAAAGTAGACCATGCTGGGCCATAAAATAAGTCTCAATATATTTCAAAAAAATGAAAATCTTTCAGAGTATGTTCTCTGTCCATAGCAGAATTAAACAAGAAACTAATAACAAATGGACTTAGAAAATCCCCAAATGTTTGGAAATTAAATAAAACATTATAAACAACCCAGTAGTCAAAGAAGAATTCACTAGAGAAGTCAGAAAATATTTGAAGAAAATGATAATGAAGACATAAATAGAAAAATTTGTGTGATACAGTTAAAGCATAATTTAAAGAAAAATGTATAACTTTGTGTCTATATTTGATAGGAAAATGTTTAAAATAAATTTAAAAATAAATAAAATAAATTACCTAGGTTTACAAATTAAGAAGCTAGACGAAAACAAACATTAAGCAGAAATAAAAAATAACAAAGATAAGGATAGTAATCAATACAAAAAATAGAGAAAATTAATGAGGTCAAGATCTGGTTCTCTGGAACAATTTTGTAAAATTGACAAGTACCTACCAAGACAAATCAAGAAATAAAATACCATGGAAGAGGACAAAATGGCGACTGGAGAGGAGGTCCCTAAAGCCTCTCCCAGAAAACACAATTGAACGGCCATCCAGGAGCCAAGAAAGAGGACCCTAGGTGACAAAAAACGGCAGCTGAGACATCCACACATTGCAAGTAAACACCTAAGGTTTGGAGAGAAAGGGGCGAGCGGGAGAGAGGGGCGGGAGCAAAGACGGATCGCAACAGGACCCGATCATGGCTGCTGCAGTGCATGGGAGGGGAGAAGCCAGGAGGGGACAAGAGAAAAAGCCCTAGCAAAGCGGCAGAACAGTGGGAGAACGTTGGGGAGCTGGGCTGGGGAGCTGGAATTTGGAGCGGCGAGTTAGGGACAGACCTTGGGAGCCAGGCTCTGGAACTCTTGAGCGGTAGCAGGGCTGAGCGAGGACTCTGAACTGCAGAGACGACATCTTGGCTCTAGGCTCGCTTGGGACCCACAGCGCAGGCGCACACGGCTCCTGCACAGGGCTGCAGTTCCTGGTCCCAGCCGCTGCGGGGTGAGCCAGTTGCCCTGCAGACAACACACAGGCCCCTACACAGACGGGGCTGCAGTTCCCTTTCCGGCCCGCTGCGGAGGTGGACCGGCTGCTGCGCGGGCAGCGCACAGCTCCTAGACAAATGGGGCTGTGGCTCCGGTGGCCCGCTGTGTTGCGGAGGTGGGCCAACTGCTGCGCGGACAGCGTACAGCCCCTACACAGGGCTGCGGCTCCCCTTCAGCCCGCTGCGGAGACGGGCGGCTGCCTTCCTACTGTGGGGTCAGACGCACAGCTTCGGACTTGTGCGCATGCCTGCTCGCTTGCCCCTGGGTCCTAAAAGCAGTGCGAGCCCGCAGACTCTGCCCCAACATTTGGCCACGGAAGCAGGCCCGGGAAGAAAGGCAGATTTGATAGCATTCGCCCCAGTCAGCAGGAGCAGCCTTGGTCCGCATTACCCAGCTTCTCCAGCATAGGGCAGAAAGTGGAGCTGCCCCAGTGTGACTCTGTTGGCCTCTCCCTTTTCCTACAACCTTACCAACCAACTAACTACAGGAAGCAGAGGGACTTACATAACAGATGCACACAACCTCCAAATGTAACAGGAGACCAGAAATAAGAAATAAACAACCCCTCTCTCTCCCAAAACTTGCCCCTCCAGTACCACCTCATGTCTGCCCTACGGCAAGACACCACAAAAGTACCAGTCTGGGCTCCTGGGCACTACTGAGCATAATGCCCTCATGTCAAAGAGGAAGAACCCAGCAGACAGGATGAATTCCTTAAAAATTAAAACTCCTCAGAAAGAACAGGAAATTTATCAAGATAGCTTCTTAGACCTAGAAGTTTCAATTAAGTGACAGAGAATTTAAAGTAGCCATTCTAAAGGCTGTAAGAGAAATGAAAACACTGGCAGAGCACCATGGCTGACATAAACAACATAAAAAAGGATCTCCATGAACAAAGGAACAATTTAACAAAGAAATTCAAAGCATAAGGAAGATTGAGATGGAAATGTGAGAGATAAATAATACCATAAAAGAAGTGAGAAATGAAATAATTGCCATAGGAAACAGGGCCAACCAGATGGAGGAAAGAATTAGTGGTATCGAAGATCAGAACATGGAAACAGCTAAGAAACAGGAAGAGAGGGAATATAGAACCAAAAGGATTGAAAGAACTCTACAAGAACTATCTGACTCCATCAGACAAAACAACATCAGGATAATAGGAATAGAAGAAGGGGTAGAGAATTCTACAGAGAACATACTCAAACAAATAGTAGATGAGAACTTTCCAAACCTATGGAAAGATCTGGAACCCCAAGTTCAAGAAGAAAACAGGTCCCCTAGATACCGGGACCCTAACGGATCTTCTCCAAGACACCTGGTACTAAAGATGTCCAAAACTAAAGACAAAGAGACAGTTCTCAGGGCAGCCAGGGAAAAAAGAACTATAACCTTTAGAGGAAAACCCATCAGGCTGGCATCAGATTTCTTAGCAGAAACTCTGCAAGCCAGGAGGGAGTGGAATCCAATATTCAAAAATTTAAAAGAGAGGAACTTACAGCCAAGAATAACTTATCCAACAAAATTATCTTTCAGATATGAAGGTGGAATAAAGACCTTCTCAGACACACAGAAGCTGAGGGAATTTGCCAGCACAAGGCCAGGACTCCAAGAAATACTGAAGGAGGCTCTTCAGCCTGAAACAAAACATCAGGAAAAATGGAACAAAGTTGGGGCAACAAGAAAGAAACAAAAATAAAACAAAAACAAACAAAGAAATAAGTAATGGCCACAGGAAATCCTCACATATCGATCATCACTCTAAATGTTAATGGACTGAACTCACCAATAAAAAGACACAGAGTAGCAGACTGGATTAAAAAACAGAATGCATCCATATGCTGTCTCCAAGAGACACACCCCAGCCATAAGGACAACCACAGACTCAGAGTGAAAGGATGGGAAACAATACTTTAAGCAAATGGTAACGAGAGAAAAGCAGGAGTTGCCATACTGATATCTAATGAAATAAACTTCAGGTTAAAAAAAGATAGTAAAAGACAAGGATGGACATTACATAATGATAAAAGGCACAATACAACAACAAGAAGACTTGACACTAATTAATATATATGCTCCCAACCAGGATGCACCAAAATATACAAAGAAACTACTAACAGACTTGAAAGGAGAAACTGATGAATACACAATCATAGTGGGGGACTTAAACACCCTGCTAACAGCCATGGACAGATCATCCAAACAGAAAATAAATAAGGAAACAACAGCTCTAAATGACACATTACAGCAATTTATAGGACACTTCATCCAGCAAAAAGAGACTACACCTTCTTTTCTAGTGTGCATGGAACATTCTCAAGAATAGACGACATGCTGGGACACAAAAGTAGTCTCAGCAAATTCAAGAAGATCGAAATCATACCAAGTGTATTCTCAGGCCACAAGGCTTTGAAATTGGAGATCAACTGTAAAAGGAAAGCAGAATGAAACACATATACATGGAGATTAAACAACAGCTTATTTAAAAAAAGGACTGGATAAAAGATGAAATTAAAAAATATATAGAAACTAATGACAATCAAAATACAACGTATCAGAATTATTGGGACACAGCGAAAGCGGTAATAAGAGGGAAATTTATATCACTACAGGCCTATCTTAAGAAACAAGAAAAATCACAAGTAAACATCTTAACATCCCATCTTAAAGAACTAGAAAAAGAAGAGGAGACAAAACCCAAAGTCAGCAGAAGGAAAGAAATAATAAAAATTCAAGCAGAGCTAAACCAATTAGAGAACAGAAGGACAATAGAAAAAATTAACATTACAAAGAGCTGGTTCTTTGAGAAAGTCAACAAAATTGACAAACCCCTGGCTAGACTAATCTTATTATACAACAAGTTTACAATACACTGTAGAATTGTATGCCTGAAACCTATGTAATCCTTGCTAACAGATGTCACCCCAATAAGTCTAACAATAAAAATGAATAAAAAAAAAATCAAAGGACAAAAGGAAAGGACACAAATATCCAAAATTAGAAATGAAAGGGGAGGGGAGTTCCCTGGTGGTGCAGTGGCTTAAGGCTTCAGCGTTGGTGCTGTCAGCACTGCGGCCTGGGTTCAATTCCCAGTCAGGGAGCTACCCACGTACAAAAAAAAAAAAAAATATGAAAGGGGAGAAATTACCACTGATACCACAGAAATACAAAGGATTATAAAAAAATAATATGAAGAACTTTATGCCACTAAATTTAACAACCTACAAGAAGTGGACAAGTTTCTAGAAACTTATAGCTTACCTAGATTGAACCAAAAAGAACTGGATAATCTGAATAGACCAATTGATAGTGAAGAGATTAAAACCACTATCCATAATCTCCCTAAAGGCAAAAGCCCTGGACCAGATGGTTTCACCAATGAGTTTTACCAAGCATTCCAAGAATTAATACCTGTCCTCCTCAGACTCTTCCAAAAAATTGAAGAGGAAGCAATACTTCCTAACTCATTCTATGAGGCCAACATTACTCTAATACCAAAGCCTGGCAAAGACAACGCAAAGCAAGAAAACTATAGACCAATATCTCTGATGAACACAGATGCAAAAATGCTAAACAAAATATTAGCAAACAGAATACAACAATGCATCAAAAACATCATACATCAAGATCAAGTGGGATTCATCCCGAGAGCACAAGGATGGTTCAACATACGAAAATCAATCAATGTGATACACCACATAAACAAAATCAAAGATAAAGACCATATGGTCATTTCAATTGACGCAGAAAAAGCTTTCAACAAGATACAGCATCCATTTATGATCAAAACACTAAATAAAATAGGTATAGAAGGAAAGTATCTCAACATAATAAAGGCCGTATATGAGAGACCCTCAGCTAACATCATACTGAATGGGGAAAAGCTGAAACCTATTCCCCTAAAATCAGGAACAAGACAGGGATGCCCCCTGTCACCACTGCTATTTAATATAGTACTGAAAGTTCTAGCCATGGCAATCAGGCAAGAGAAAGGAATCAAAGGTATCCAAACTGGGAAAGAAGAGGTCAAATTGTCACTATTTGCAGATGACATGATCCTTTATATAAAAAATTCCAGAGATTTCACCAGGAAACTATTAGAAACAATAAACGAATATAGTAGAGTCGCAGGATACAAAATCAATGTAAAAAAAATCAACAGCATTCCTATATACAAAAAATGAATCCACAGAAAAAGAAATGAGGGAGTCAATTCCCTTTGCTATCACAACAAAAAGAATGAAATACCCGGGAATTAACTTAACGAAGAACGTGACAGATGTATACACGGAAAACTATAAGACACTTTTGAAAGAAATTGAACCAGACTTTAAGAGGTGGAAAAATATCCCCTGTTCATGGATAGGAAGACTTAACATTGTTAAAATGGCCATTCTGCCCAAAGACCTCGAATTGCCAAAGCAATACTACATAAAAAGAAGAAGGCTGGTGACATTACATTCCCTGACTTCTATTTGTATTACAAAGCATCAATAGTCAAAACAGCTTGATACTGTCAGAAGAACAGAAATATAGACCAATGGAATAGAAGTGAAAACCCAGAAATAAACCCACAAATTTATGGACAAATAATTTTCGATAAAGGAGCAAAAAACATACAACGGGGAAAAGACAGCCTCTTTAGTAGATGGTATTGGGAAAACTGGAAAAACATATGCAAAAGAATGAAGTTGAACTATGAACTCTCTCCATATATAAAAATTAACTCAAAATGGATTAAAGACCTTCATATCAGACCTGCAACAATAAACTTTATAGAAGAAAACATTGGTACTAAACTTATAGACCTAGGACTCAAGGAAGACTTCATGAACCTGTCCTCAGAGGCAAGGGAAGTAAAAGCAAAAACAAATGAATGGGACTATATCAAATTAAAAAGCTTCTCCACAGCAAAAGAAACCATCAACAAGGCAAAGAGACAGACAACTGAATAGAACATATTTGCAAATAACGCATCAGATAAGGGTCTAATATCTAAAATATATAAAGAACTAATAAGACTTAACAACAAAAAAACAAACAACCCAATTGAAAAGTGGGCAGAAGAACTAAACAGACACTTCTCCCACGAAGAAATACAAATGGCCAACAGACATATGAAAAAATGCTCATCCTCATTAGCTATCAGGGAAATGC